>JASSUY010035898.1:0-41171 GCA_032466535.1 Forpus xanthops
GAAGAAATTCTTTACTGTAAGGGTGGTGAGGCACTGGAATAGGTTGCCCAGGGAAGTTGTGAATGCTCCATTGCTGGCAGTGTTCAAGGCAGGGTTGGACATAGCCTTGGGTGGCATGGTTTAGTGGGATGTGTCCCTGCCCATAGCAGGGGGGTTAGAACTAGATGATCTTAAGGTCCTTTCCAACACTAACTATTCTATGATTCTAAGTGCATTGTCCTGCCGCAAATCCAGTTTTTGTTCTAGTTTATATAGGTTGTTTTTCATCAGGAAACCATCCCAGACATCTTGTCCCTGCTGTCAATCTTTCCAGCACATGGCTGTCTTGCAACATGCAGAATTTTCAGTCTTCTCAGCCCATGCAGGGAGTGCAACTCCACACCAGCCATGGGCTCCCAGGCGGTGATGCAGAACAGAGTTATCCTCTTGCTGAGCTGGACCTGGCTGTAGGCTTTATTGTACTCTGATGTTTGGAGCTGAGAAATCACATTTCTGGTGTTTCCACAGCATAGGAAACTGCTGTGGTGAAGAGGAGCAAGCAGAGCCATGAGAACAGCATGAAGCAACAGCAGGTCTCTCTAGACTCCCTTCTCCTCCTGCCCATGCAGCAGCAGTGTAAAGCCAAGACAGGAAAACTCTCCTAACAGGTGATGTTTTTGGTGACATAACCACAACTGAAGACTGGTAGGAACAGAGGAGCCTGTGAAGTGAAGACCCAGCTACTTTCTCCTTCTCACTGAGGTTTCATTGTAGGCCAGGCAGCGGGGAAATGGTTCTTCCACTTCAAGGACAGTCTGAGCATACCCACAAGGGAAATATGATTTTAACAGTAGTGCCAGGGCTGGGTACTTTCCTACATCTTGACCTCATCAATAAGGCAGCCCCATGCAGCAGGACTAGGACACCAGTTCCCTTCCTCATGCAGGTATCCTGATAGGATGTTACACTTGTTAGAGTGTAGCTAAGGCACAACTAGCATTTGGCCAAAAACATCTAAAGGCTTTTCCACCCTACTGCAACCAACCACTCAGACTACTGCATGCTTTTTCACAACCTATCCATGCTAAAAACTGGAAAAATGTGTTTAGTTCTAAGTGCTATTAATAATAACAACAATTAAATAAATCATAAAATTATTCATTTTCTTTGTTATTTATGACGCTGGTCTTGTCACTTTACTTTCTCTTTTATTTAACAACTTCATTTGCTCCCACTGTTTTACCCACTAACCCCACCAAAACTACTCCTCTTGTTCTTTTCTCCATTTGTCCAGGTCAACATTTAAGGCAGCCTTCAGACACATTTTTTCTTGGTGACTTCAGCTGCCATTTCAGGTATAGCCTTCCAAAACTGAATGCCTTTTCTTTTTCTCCTCTAAAGTCTCTGTTTGTTTTTTCCTTCTTTTTTCTCCCGCTGTATTTAAAGACCAAATATTTAATTCATAATCATTATCTTTCTAGACTTGATTGATTTCCTCATGGTTTAGTAACTCTCAAAGCTCTCCTTTTCTACCTGCTACAATGTCAAAACATTTTGCCATATGTTCACTCATTCTTTCAAAAGCTCCACTGCCTTCCTCCTTAGAGCAGAGCATCCCAAGCATTTTTGTCTGAGCATTACCACTACCAGTGGCAGTGCCAGCAGATGGCATCCCTGGAAAGATGCTAGCACACACCTCACTTAGGACTTGTCTATCCTGAACACTGTAGGAAATGGGATGTGCTGCCTGGGATCCACTGGACCAGGAAATCTGGAGCTCTCTCCTTCCACCTGTTGGTGAATGGAAAAGGCTATCTGTTGGATTTATTTGCATACCCTCCTTAGTCAGGATTCCTTCAGTGTCACACTGAGAGTCACCTTTGAGTCAGAATTAGCTTAATAAACTGAAGTAAAGAGAGATTCAAGAATGACTACAAGCAAAGAGGTTGCTGGGGGACTCAAGTGATTTGTGCTCTGTCATCCTCTGAGATACTCCTGTCAGTAAGACTTTTCTGTGAGAGAAGAAATTATGGCTGAAAACTAGGTTACCAAACTGAGTAAAGGAAACTTCTTTGTAGCATACAATGTAATGGAGCTGCTGGCCATGCCTCCTTTCCTTAGCCATTAATTGCAGTAATTCTTACCTCAGTTTTCTGATCTTTTTGTGCAGTCTTCCCCCATTTCATTATTGATCTTTCTCTCTCAATCTGTTGGTTCTACTGGATTTGTCCCTAAATTAAGTTATTTTCTTTGTCCACTCTGTCCTCCAAATCTATACTTAAAACAGTGATCCTTCTTATCTTAAATATGAACCTTAATACTGTCTGTCCTATATTTTTACTGTTTATTTTTGCGAATACTGTGTTGTTCTATGATGCACAATGCTAGAAAATGCAGTGCACTAAGAACAAACACAACAATTAATTATTCACTCCTTTTGAACATGAAAAAGAAATATCCCCCTATTTTGGTGTAAGATCCTTCTTTTTCAATAAAAAAATAAAATAGGAAGAATGACTGTAAAACAATGGCCCAGAAATACCAACATTTCCTTTGGCAGATGGAAGTTAAGCAAACTTCACTTCTACTTTAGTTCTACTTTCATCATTGCCTCTGTCTTACTGTCTTACTTTTTGGATAGATGCCATATCTCTGAAATATGTAGGCCATTTCCTGTCATCTTGTTGTCACTTAATAACCAAAATGTTTCTTGGGACATGCCTCATCTTGAAGCATTTTCCTTCCCCTTCTACTCTCTCTATAGGTGTCTTACAATTTATGAAGCAGGTTTATGTAGGTACCTCATAAATTAAATATTTTAATATTTATGAGTACCTGTGTTTGATAGTTCTGTGGCAGTACATATCCTTTTAAAGCAAGTACACCTTCTTTCATTGTCAGACAAATATTAGTCAAGAGAATCTCTCTTAGTAACATTCCTTCTGTTACAATCTATTTTTCTTTTTGTTTTGCTTTGATTTAGTCAAAACAGAGTGGAGAATAAATTACCTGCATTTCAGTTTTACTGCTGCTTTTTCTGTTCTGCTGAACTCTACAGGTTGTCTCCAAAAATACTGTCTGACAAGGAAATTGTTTCCACGCTGTTTTGTGTGTTCACCCACAAGGATCTGCCAACCAAACCCACCCAAAATTGGCTGCACTCTAAACTAAATAGTTTGATCACAGCTAGTGTGAGACAGTACTATTCAATCAAAGTCAACGGCTGTGCCAGGTTGACTTTTATAAGTTAAAGGCTTGGTTCAAAATGTCGTGTGTGTGTATGGACGTCCAGAATACTCTGTTCATAACAGATGTGAAAGCAAAATTTAAAATTTTAATCCAATATTACACATGCTTAATAACATGCTTTTTTAAAAATGAATTTGAAAACACATGAATCAGTAGAACTGCTCCCACGCTAAAAATTAGCCACACATTTAAGTAGTTGGCAGGATGGGAGCAACAAAAATGCTACAAGCCAAAGCACTGAATTCCTTTGCCTTTTTTGACATCTTCTGATCTTTTGTCAATTACAAGGACGACACATGTATGAAATTGTTTGCTCTCAGTGCACTAACTGACATGGCTTTTTTTGCTTGTGTTGATTTGACTTAGCAAAATCCGCAAAGGTGTTTTCAGCAATGAAAGAGCAATATATCTTCAAGCTCTCTGAAATGCAGAAAATAGAAAAGGACAATTATTATTGCAGATGAACTGCTTCTTCACTGATGATACCATTAGAATATAAGTGACGTTCTTCTCAAAAGCCAGCATTCTCATGTAAACCGACATCTTTCTAATTTAAAAGCACTACTCATACAGATGTAGAAAACATGAGTATATAGATGTGTTTCTCTTGGTTTTTATTCTCCTTTTATTAAAATGTGATTTCTATAAACACAATAACTTGTTTTTTTTTTTTTTTTCTGTATGACAGCAAGGTCAATTTAGATTTTAACTCTTGTTTTATATCACAAATATTTTGCAGTTCTTTCTACATATTAGTCAGAAGTGAGTTGTCTCTAAATATCTCCTGGAAGCTCTGAGCATCTTTAATGCTCTTAGTATTTATAAAGTCATGAGGAAATAAAATTGTACACAGGTGTATGTAGAAAAAGGATTGCTTTTTCTGCTTTGACTACTAAGGGGGGATCACCAAGAAAGCAAGAACATAAGTGTCCCTAGGAGGTCACCTACTTCCAGGGCTTAGACACAGGACTCTAGGCTATCCAGGGGCATTTCCATCTAATTAAAAACTTAAAAACTATAGTTGGGACCTCTTCTGCAGGAGGACATATGTGTGTGTACATACATACACACAAATATATGTATATATATTTATACATATATATATGGATGCATTGCATACATATACGCGTACAATATGTAAATACTTGTTCAATATGTATATGCATATATACATGTTATATATATGTATATATAATATGTCTAAACAAAAAATATATGTACAGTGGCAATTTAATCCATTAGATCTGTGATGGTTTAGAATGCACAATCTCTGCATTTGAATCCATTTTTGAAGGCTTGTTTATACATTCTGCATTAAGCTGTTACTGGATGAAATGCATAAACAGCTCTTGAAGCAGATCTGGCAACACAGTGGTCCTGAACAACTTCTGCAGGTAGGGTAAGGAATGCCCACAGTAATAAGTAGCCTCTGGCACGATCTGTATTTCCTTGGAAAGCTGGCACAAGTGAGCCTGCAGCCTCTCAACCACAGGACATTCAACGCAGGTCACCCACAACACACATTACAATGTTTGTTTTGACAATGACCAGCCTCACTTTAATGAAACAGTGAATTTCATTGCCTGTCAGGCTAGACTCACACCAGTAGTCTCACTGTCAAGTGCTAACTGGGTTGAGCCATTGCAGAGAGATGGGTATTTATGGATTCGTATCAGCCTTCATCAGCAGTACTCACTGCTGTGAAAACTGAGATGCTTTACTGCTCCATATGCAGTAGCAGGAGACAAAATGGTTTTTAAGATCTTGTACCAAGGAACTTACAAAGCCTTAGTAGCTTTTGGTAGCAATTAAACAAGTCTTCCAGGATTGCAGTGCTAATTAGCCTGAGGTGAGCTTATAATAGCTAAATCCCATTTTGCAACTTTAACAAAATGAGGATAACAATGTCAAAGGATTTAGAAAATATGAATGATATAATGTGCAAACTCACAGAGCATTAGACCTACTACAAATTAGGAGCTAGAGGCCAGCCTGTACAAGCTGATCAGTGTCTTTTAAACACGGATTTTCTGATTAAATTTTTCACTCCTGTAGTGCTTTAGTTCATACCCTGGTCTTGTTCACTGCTGCACTTGGGAATGCTGACTGATGACTCAAGAACTGTGGATTCTATACTTCATTCATTTAATCTTTACAGATCCTAAGTAATCATCATTATTTCAAAAACATAAAGAGTAGCAGCTTTGCTTTATTTTTGTGCTCAGGAAGTTAAAGTTATGTTACTCCAATGCACTTTGTTATATGTCAGCTGAATTTTCATGTACAAATGTATTCCCTAAGTTGATTAATCAGAAGACTTAGTCAACTCAGTATTCCTAAGGAATCTTTTGTCTGCATTCAGAGCTGTCAGTAATACTGGATTAGAGAGCACAAGAAGGACCAGTCAAAAAAGATAAAAACAACTCCAAAGTCATTGCTTGATTTGATTGTTATTCATTTTTAAGTACTTCCATGCAACTCTGATTGCTGTGGAATTTACTTTATGAGTGTCTTTAAAAGAAGACATTGATGTTTTATTCTGTTTTAAGTGGTGACAATCATCTCTGTTAATGAACATGTACTTATTAATGTTTAAATCATTCACAGCACAAGGGTGTTTCCTTCGCCCTTGAATTTGCTTTTCCTGGGGCAATTGATTTTAATATTAGCTATTACATCTGTTTCCAATACCATCCATAAATTCTAGCTTATTCTATGGATTACATCACCAAGTAAAGCGGGCATTCTTTAATCAGGAGTTGAGTTTGGGAACTGCCCTTTATCCATAGGAATACAGCTTTTTATTTTTGCTTTTAAAATTCTTAAATCTATGCCCTACAGCTTTTTTAACTATTCCTTAAATTAAGCTGCCATTATTAGTGTAAAAAAGCATTACACTGTGAACCATAGAGAACACCGATATACCGCTTGAACACAGGAATATTTAAGGTGGCAGTATGACACTGACATTATCAGAATCATGTAGGAACAAGATAAAGAAGGAATGATATTATCATACCTACTTTTACGTAAGTTTGGATCTTGAAGACCAACTTCTAATAAAATGCTTTTCAGTGACATATTATTATAACCGTTTCAGGAAAGGCACAGCAACACCAAAGACTTGGGCTGAATCCCATGCCCTAAAGTTTATATGGAAGAAACAGCATTGTCTTGAGAAAAATGTATACTCTGAAACTGCATCACCAACAAAAATATAGTTCTCCTGCAGGACTGAATGCTGCAGCAGCTCTTTATCCTGCAAAATATCCAGTAACTTCAGTGAAGCACTAGAATACCATCTAAACCGAAATATAATTGAATCATATAATTTCGATGGGGATGTCTGTTGATAAAATCATCCTTCCTATGCTGTGGGTTTGGCAATTATTTATTAAACTAAAAGGAACAATCGGTGAAACAGTTTTTGGTCTATCAGTCTACTTCTTTCATCTTTGGCTCTTTCTGTCCAGATGGAAACTGCTTTCTGATATGAGTACTCTCCTTTTATTTCCACAGGACTTGAATTCACTGAATATTCATAAAAAGGATGTGAAAGCACAGCATTTTTAGTATCTTTCTTATTAAATAAAAATGACAAAATAGCATCAGGTTACAGCAGACCATTACATAGCAGGAGTCTGCCAGGTTCTGAGAGCCTGCATAAACAAAGTAAATAAAAGTTATAGCATTTGTGAGAGCCGTGCACATTAGGATGGATCACGCACTGCAGCAATGCTGAGCACATATATTTCTCTAAGCAACAGGACCAGATAAAAGTTATTTCAAAGAGTTTTGTGGATTACTGATTAGATACTTTGATGCTTAATGAAGTATGAGATTTTTCCTGTGGCTGGCCTTTCATAGTTCTTTCTTCATGTGAGCACTTAGCAGCAGACTGAAGCAGAGGAGTCAGTGTCACAACCACTTGTTTCTGTATTGCTGAGCCCTGGGTGGACTGCCTTCATGAGAAGATGAAGAAACATTGGGGAGTTCTTTTAGCATCTGAAAAATTTGTATCATTTCTTCTTTCCAGGATGGGTTAACAAGCCCTTTCTCTCACAGGGGTCATTAAAGCCTTCTCTTCTACTCAGGCCTTACCATACTGGAGCTTGGGCAGATGAGTGGGCAGACAGAGGGATATCACTATTGCATTGTGAAATTTGTTTAGACCTGGATGGTTGGTTCATAAGTAATTAGATATGAATAAACATAGACACAGACATTGACAATTTGATTGCTCAATGCTCATTCTTTTCAGGCAACTTGATTAAAAATGTGAAGGGAGGCAGAGGGAGCAAGTGAATAACCTGCTTTCTGTATGAAAAGGTTTGACTCTTAATAAGTTGCAGCTCCCTTCAATTTCCCTCTAATTTCTCACTTTAACATAATATTCTTCTAATGAGGGAAAAAAGGAAGAAATCTCCAGTAAACTGATTTTACTACACACAGCACTTATTGCGCGTAGCTTTTCCCTGAATTTATTCCAAAAAAGTTGTTGCCTTTCAAGTGCTATTAAATGCATATATACAAAATATATATTTGTGCTTTTGAATGTAGCAGCTTTTTATCTCCTTCTTACAACTTCTCCTCCTTCCTTGTAGGATTTCTGATGTCTGTGTTTCAAGAATCCAAGGCTTAGCTTGGGTAGGGAAACCTGGTTCAAACTTCTCAGGAAATTGCTAAGTTGTCAGAAAGAGCTGTGACAACATCCATAGAGTGGAGCTATGAGATATAAGGAAAGTAAAATTTCCTGTAGAGGTAGGATTATCGAAACTGGGGCTGCTCAAGGATTCAGAAGGAAGAACAACCAATGTGGAAAAAAAAAACTTAAAGGAAGAAGATGGACGTGGAAGTGAACAACTCATAAAGAGCCACAGTCCATGCCTGGGCAGCAGCCAAAACATAGCTTAGGGATTCAGCACCCCAACATAACCACAGAATTGTGTAAGGTGGACCAGAATTAGTAAACAAAGATGACTCACCATAAAGCATGTGCATTCATGCATGTAGAGACAAATACCATGGAAATCTAAATGCACTTTACACTGAAAGATAGTGCACTATGAGAGAAAATGGAATTGTGATTTTGGAAAGGTTTAATTGGCTGTGTCAGACAAAAATACAAACCAGGAAGGCACGTAATCCAAAACACGTACAGCAGAATATTTTTCCCATTATTCATTAAGACTCAGGTCTCTTCCTATCAATAACATGTTCCTTTATATCCCCAAAAAAAGTTAAATATTTCAGTGTTAATTTTTTTACTATTACCTGTACCACACATCATATGGCATTTATGGAGTGTCTGCCAGGAATGTGTATGAGATCTGTATACAGTAGTTGATGCCTTTATAAAGCTCTTCATCAAGCATAAGAATTTAGATACATCAACACAGAAAAAGGAACATTTCTAGAGTCACCACATAACTCAGGAAAAAAAAAAAAAGGAGTCAAATTTTATTTTTCCTTTCTCTTAACTGTCTTTTATTTATCAACTTTGTTGACGTTAATGCACGTGATCCCACTGCTCTGCCCTGGTTGCTGTGTCAAGTACTCTACCCACAGCACCTGCTGTATTTCAGTTACAGCTAGATGGAATCAGCAAAACTGGCTATTCTGTTTATTACTGTTTTATTCATACAACCATGCTTTGAGACTTGAACAATGTGACACCTGTCACCTTCATATTTATTTTTGCCTTGAATAATCTTTAATATCTTATTATTTCGTTATTATTAAAAAAGACATAAGTATGTGTGGTATTAACATATTTGAACATGTTTATAGGATAGACTGAAGCATAACTACTACTACAGCACGCTGCCTTTTCCTGACAGCTGCTCATCCTGGAGAAGAGAAGGCTGTGTGAAGACTTCATAGCAGCCTTCCAGTATCGGAAGGGGGGCTAAAAGGATGCTGGGGAGAGACTGTTCATAAGGGACTGTAATGACGGGACAAGGGGTAATGGGTTCAAACTTAAGGGAAGTTTAGATTGGATCTGAGGAAGAAATTCTTTACTGTGAGGGTGGTGAGGCACTGGAATGGATTGCCCAGGGAAGTTGTGAACGCTCCATCGCTGGCGGTGTTCAAGACCAGGTTGGACAGAGCTTTGGGTGATATAGTTTACTGTGAGGAGTCCCTGCCCATAGCAGGATGGTTGGAACTAGATGATCTTAAGTTCCTTTCCAACCCTAACTATGCTATGCTATAACACAGAGGTACACAAACTAGCTTTAAAGTGGATGAATAAAATCATTCTGCTTTGGCAGAACAAGATCTGGTATTCAAAATCTGTAATACACTAGTCAAAAGAAACTGAGGCTGGGGAGAAGCTGTGGGAGCACAGAGAGGAAAAAGCAACCACAGAAAGTAAACCGAAACTACCTAAATTACACATCTATTGATGTCTTTTACTTGAATACATGTATCTAGGCACAGACACACACACACGACACATTTATCCACCTGCCTGCAACCAGACCGTTGCTTAATTAACTGCAGTGTAAGATGAGAAGACTGAAAACATGTATTAAGGTCCTTTCCAACCCTAACTATTCTATGATTCTATGATTTGAAACACGTATTTGAAAGAGCATGTTCCTCTGGTTGCTGCTGCAGCAAAGCCTGCAGAAGAAAGGCAGGCTGTAGCATATGGGCTGCATGAGGAAGCTGCCATGCGCAACAGCATGGAGAAATCCTACCTTCTCTTTAGAGACCCCTTGCCCACAGAGATTCAGACTGTTTTGGGGTAGCATTTATGTTTGCAAAGTCTACCACTGCAAGAAAGAAGCTGTTTCTTAAGCACCTCTGAATAAAGGAAGGTTAAATGTTCTCCTAGTCTTAAACAAAATTTCCCCCATTTCATTTTGTGCCCTTTGCCTCCTGTCCTGTGCCTGGGCTGTTGATGGCAACTCTTCAAGCCTGGCAGTTTTCAGTCCACCTCCCTTTCCAATTTTCTAGCCCATATGTTATCAGCTGTCTATGAGAATATTAGTGTCAAAAGCCTTCCTAAAGTTGAGACAAACTGTATCTAGTGATCTTCCCGCATCCACCAAGCTAGTCCTGTAAGAAACCAAATTACATAACCTACAAGAAATTATAATGCTGGACCAAAAAAACCCCACTCATTTTGTACGTAACAATCCTTTCTTCTCTGGTATCTTATTTCTGGCAACTTCAGCTCTGAAAACTGCACTTCATGTGTTACATAAATCATAACATGGCTTGGCTGGGAAGAGATGAAGATCACATAGTTCCAACCCCTGTACCATGAGCAGGGACACCTACCACTATACCAGGCTGCTCAAAAGCCTCATCCAACCTGGAACACTTTCAGGGATGGCACAGCCACTCTTCTCGGGCAACTTGTTCCAGTGACTCACCACTCTCACAATAAAGAATTTCCTTCTTGTATTGAACCTAAATTTCCTAAACGATTTGCCGAGGTGAGCGGCTCCAGAGAGGAGCCTCCAGCTCCGGATCGAGGGGAAACCCTGCGTCCGGCAGCCTCAGCTCTGAGCCTCGAGAACCCTCTAAGGAGCCTCCAGCTCTCACCAGGCCTCGCACAGGAGCCTCCAGCTCCGCTGAGATGAGCTCGGACTCACAGGGGCCGGTGCCAGCAGGGACGGCCCTGCACTGAGCGGGTAATACCCGCCTAGAGGTACGTTGAACAGCGTGTTGTGCTGCAGCCGGGGTAATGGGGACGCGTCGTCCTCAAGACCTGGGCCGGTCTGGGAGCTCTGCTCCGGCTGCCCTGGCGGTGGCGGCATCGGCACCAGACAGAGCCGATGAGAGGGGAGGCTGCAGTGCTGAGCTCGGGGTGTAGAGAGTGCCTGCAGTGCTCTCCTGAGGAGAGGGTGCACAATGGGCAGGGCTGCACTCGGTACGCTGTGATGGAGGCCCTGCTGCAGCAGGGGCTGAGCTGTGGGACACTGCCAGTAGCCGAAAGATGGCAGGGAAGATGGGAGGGAGCAGCACTGCTTGCTCCAGGCCCAAACTCTGCAGGGTCACAAGCCTCTATTTCTGTCAGGATCCAGAGGGTGTTCATAGGCCTCAATGCCTGGGACTGGCCTCACCTGGGACCTCCACTGCAGATAGCCCCTCAGGCCTACGTCACAGCTTGTCATGCAGAACTATGTGCGTAACATAACATACCTGTTCTATTCTGCACCGTTCCATTCCATTCTTTTCTGTTCCATTCCATTCCCTGTACTCACAGTAAGTTGTATAATGATGAGACCATTACTTACGTGAAATGCCAGGGGGTTTTCAGCACCAAAACCACTCAAAGACATAAATCAGACAGGTTACAGGAGGAAAGAGTATATTATTTATTTATAAATAAAGTTACTTAATTTTAGTGTAGCTTAGAATATATTTTATCTAAATTTAATATTTAATATTAATATTTCATCTACTTTAGATTATATCTAAATATTTCAGAGCTGATGCCTACAAGCATTAACATGATGTACATGCATAGCCAGCAGCAGGCTGATACATCCCTCAGTTTAGCTGGAAAAAACATCCCTTGCAGCCTGTCAAAGGAAAGCCAAGGCAGGAGCGGTGCTGTGGTGGTGAAAGAGCAGTAGAAGAAAGAACCCAGCCAGAAAGGGCCTGGGAAGACCTGACAAAGGGTGGTGCTCAGTGCTACAGAGGACAGCAGCAAGTCCTGGGGCCATGCTGGGGCCATCCTGGGAGTGCAAAACATTGCCTCCCCTGGATATGGGGCATGAGGGCCAGCTGCATGGAGCACGAGCCACTGCCTTTGGGCTACAATAACCCAAAGGAGCCCCGTAAAGGGGCTGTGCTCAGCTGCAGGGGAAGGCAAAAAACCCTGGGGACACTTGCTGGTCCACCTGGGGAGAAAAAATCCTCCTCTCCCCCCAGCTGCAGGACACAGGGGGCCACCTTCGTGGAGCATGAGCACCAGGCAATAACCAAGCCAGAGTGGACAGCGTAGCCCTGACAAGTGGTCATGCTCGATGCTCAGGGGAAGGCAAAAAGCCCCCGGGGACCAGTACCAATCTGCCCCGGGGGAAAATTCCTTCCTGACCCCAGCTCTGTCGATCAGCTACTCCCTGAGCATGTGAGCAAGATCTGCTCCTGGTCCACGGGCTGGCTATGCCTCTAAGGGGACACTGGACCTGCCTTTTCTGCCTCCACCTGCAGCCATCTCAGGGGCTTTCAACAACAGCAAAATGCTGCTGCCCTGATCAACCCTAGGGGCAAGAATTCTCCCTGTGCCTGGCAGTCAGAGCTCCAAAGCACCAGAGGAGGGCACTGGGCCATCTGTGGACCCTATTTCTTATGGTTACTGCCACTATCTCCCCAGAAGATGAGGATGGCGAGCTCCCCAAAGACTAAAGCAGAATTTCCATCTGTCCAATGAGCTGCGAGTGTGACCTCTCCAGGAGCTGTAACTGCAGCAGAGAACTTCCCACAGCTTTGGGCAGTCTTCCCTCCTCTGGCTCTCCAAGTAAATCCACGTGTGCCTCAAGGAATTCCTCAGGTGCCTTCACACTGGTCACTGCTGCTGGGTGTCCCTGTAAACTGTATGTTCAGACTGTATCAATAAAGGTGTTTATATCATGTAGAGTCAGTTAAACGTGGAGATTCCAGAGGTGAAAGAAATGGGGTTTGGTTCCCTCTGCATGAACTTTGCAGAAATACAGAGAGCATACAGGATTTCTTCACCATTCCTTATCAATATACCAAGCGGCATTTGCTGCTACACTGCTTATGGTGAGGTCTTCTTGGAGAGAAGAAGAATTTAAGAAATCTTTTCTGCATTTGTTACATAGAGTGTTTAGATATTTGCTTGTGTTTGTTAACATTTATGTGTCTACTTTGGGGATTGACCTCTTGCAGTACTACTTGAATGCAACACTTCACTGACTGCTGCCTACTTCCATGTTCTTGATAGCTCAATAAAGTGTTTGATCCCAGTTTGGTTTAACCATGTGGACTGAGCAGCTTTTCCCTGCAAAACTCAGGAAAAACAAATAACTGACTCAGTTGTGTAGAACAGTTTTAAGACCCTCAGCTAAGTATCACATAAGAGTACTGTAGAGAGAACAGAGATTTAGCAATTGGCAACAAATCCCCCCAGCACATTTGTTCAAATCCTTGAAATGTAGAATGACTTGGTCTCTCTGCCATGGGCTTATTTCTCGAGTGGTCTATCGGGAAGTGGAAAGGGGAAAGTCACCAAGTTTGTTACTGGAGATGTTGCTGTAGGCTGCAGAAGACAGCCTCAGCCGCATTCCTGTCTGAAATGAGGAAAGTTTTGTGTCTGTCTGAATAAACTGTTATTTCAGGCAAAACACCTGTTTTTCACATACAAAGTAGAAAATGCTACTGCCTCTGCCCAGATCAGGTAGAAAGTGAGCACAATCACCTCTTGGAAACAAAAAACACACACACAAACAGGAACACACTTCATCTATAGCTATATCATCTCTATGTCTCTACATCTCTATCTACATCTCTCTCTCTGTCCCTATCTCCTGGATTAGTGCAAATAAACCCTCATAGCACAGCAGTACTGGTAAGTGCAATGGAGGGCGCGTGCTGAGAACACCAGTTTGAAACAGCAGAGCTGCAGCCAAGGCAAAGGGAGACAAGCTGGAGGGAACTGCAGCAGCAATGCTGTTGCAAAAGCTGTCATAATTGAAGGCTGGAAACGGGGGACGCTGTGAAGGGACAGCTTGATTCCAATTCACACGATGTCTTGAGTTGGTACCAAAAGGGAAGGGTGGTCTCTAGAAAGGATCAAGAAATTGTGACTTCCCTAGATGTCCTGCTACCGCAGGTCCTGACAGTTGCACTCTTCTTTCCTCCATCACTGGCAGCATTCTTGAAAAGTGTCACTTAAAAGCCAGTCAGTAGGAACATTATCAAGCTTTTCTCTATTTCTCCAAAACTGCAAGGTCTACAATCCCTTTTTCTCTTCTTTATTTCCCACTTCTTTAGGAACATAACCTTTAGATAAACTTAAAACTTTATATTAAAATGGAAATTGAAAGGCTTGGTCTGAAGCCAAATATCTATTAAAAACCACAACAAAAGAAACAAAACAGCTTTACACAAAATGTGAATAACCTAAGAAATCTTCAACAAAACACTTACTGTCAAAGATCTAAACATAACAAAAAAAAAGGAAGTACTTACAGCAGTAAAAAATACAGTAAGTTGATACTCTGTCACCAGAGGTCCTCTTGAAGTTAAAACATGAGGTGAATAATTCAGCATTTTGACTCCAGCTTTTCCCCTTTCTTGAACACTATTTTAATGGATGCTGATTGCCTAATAATAAAGGCTAGTTTTATAATTTTTTCGTTAGACTGACCAAAAGAAAGGCAACTTCTTGTTCTCACTCCCTTGATCCACATCTGCTTCTACTGCTACCTACAAGTCAAGTCTTATATTCATCTTCACACATCATGCCTGAAATTCTCTGCACACCTCCCTAATTAATTTGGCTTTTTAAGAAAAACTTTTGCGTCTGGACAACATATCCTTACTTTTGAAATAATTTTGTTTCTTCAGTACAAATCAAAATTTCCACAAACTTCTCCCACTTCTCCTATTTTCCTGTCACTGCTTTCTTCCATGAGAATATCTTTGCCTAGAGGATCCAGGGATTCTCCTGTCCCATGGCTTACATTATAGATACTTACTTTAATAACAGCTGGGTCCTGTTTAATCCATAGAACCATGCAGTCTCTCCAAGTCACCATGTAAAAGAAACATTTCAAAAGAAAACCTGACCTGTAATGCCTGTATTTTCAGTGTTGTAGCAAGATTCTCTTTTTACGTTGATTTATCAAGTACAGCATTTCCTATTCAACATTTTAAAGTACATGGAAATTTGACAAACAGTAGCCAAAAGAATACACAACTAAGTTGCTTGACATTATCCAGTATGCTAATTATCATGCCACATACAAATATGCATGATTAACAATTATAGTTCTAAATAGAACTGAGGCAAAATACAAAATAGAACAAGCTAAGCCAGCATACTACATCTGCAAGGGTTTGGGTTTTCTGGTGGTGGGTTTTGGGATTTTTTTTTTTTTTTTGTGAAGAAGTAAACCTTCAGTTTAAATAAATAAATATAAAAATCCCCTTAAGTACACTGTGTACTGGGGAGCCAGTAAAAAAAAACAGTAATAATTTTGCTGGTAAGTTAATAGCTCTAGAACCCCAGCCTGACATATCTTAGAGTGAACACAAAGACAATGTGGAAAAAATACTTTTAAAATACATCTCCATAAATAGCATTTAGATCTCAATGTGAGATATTTGACAATGTCTCAAGAGTCAGCTATACTTCATATTTGTCTTTGCTTCTCTTAACTTTCCTAACCAGAATCACCTAAAATACATATTTTACTAAAACCCATCTAAGAGAAATCTGTGTGGGTATGAAGACTAACTCTCTTGTCATTATACATCAGAATATATGACATTACACAGAAGCAGCCCAGTAAGTTAACACTGAAGTACTATACTTCACATATGCCATTTTCTAACTTGAAATACCTGAGGAAAAAAAAAATGCACTGCCTTTCAGTATATACTAGTTCCTGTATTCAAAAATATTCTGCTTTTTAACTATTTACATTATAACTTGAGTGGTTAAGTGGTTAATAAAACTTCAGTTTAGTATATTTAAAATAATGACTCCTAATGCTTGCACGAACTATAAGAAAATGAGATTAAACTTCCTTCCAGTTAGCCTTTCATATACCAATTGCCAATTGTTTTTACAGTATTTTTCTATATGACCAAAACCAAAAAAAGCACTGAAAAGACAGTTCAGCTAAAAACTGGATCTGTGTCAACAGTCTAACAGCAGTTCTGTTTAATACCAAGCAGACTTTAAAATAAATTTTAATAGTTGAAAATAACCCAATACATTGAACTGGATATATGGAAATTAAACCCACATTACTAAAATACTTTATGAAACATTATTTGAAAAATAAATTGATTTAAGTATAAACGCATAGCTCTGCCACACTTTAAGGTTAAACTTTACCTGTAAGCAGCATAGGTCACCACAGTTTTTAAGTAATTGATTTGTACTTTATAAACATATAGATTATTATTACTTAGCACCTCAATCAAAACTTCATGTTCTATTTTACAGTGGTTATTTACACAAAGAAACCTGGGAACAATGCAATAGCTTAAAATTAAAGTGCTCTTATACTCAATACTAAAACTAATGTAAAAAAATTAAAATAGCACAGAGAAGGTTTATAAATTAATGAATTCTACAGCATATATAACATGCAAAAATCTCCATGAAAACATGAATGTAATTTGATAAATAAACAGTATGTTAAATCGTAGAATCGCCATAAAATAATTATTGTCTCCATTTTGAACAATGAAGGCAAACACTATTAATATGTAAGAACTCTCTTATATAAAATACTAGATCTCTTCTGAGACCTGTTTGTGAAGTAAAAGGTTTACATTATTTATCTTGTGGTCATTTTTTTCTCCTTCAACATAGCTTGGCCTTCTTTTGCTTCTGCAACAGTGTAATTAAAAGCCTTCCTCTGGTTTCAACAATACAATGTTATTCTTTAGCAAGGGCCAGCTCTAAACATGACATGAAAACACACAACAGATTTAAGGCACCATCATAATATTAGAATCCAATCATGCCAGCAAGAATGCTTTTCCTCCAAGCTGAAAAACTGCTTTATATTAAGTACTGACTTTCGTTCTTTGGGACTTCTTCCTCCACTGACTCTGTTACCCACAGTTCAGATACAATTTTAAATTTTTTCCTAAATCTTCTCCTGAGTTTCTTCATTTCTTTTACCCGGGAATGATCTTCACCCACAACAACATGGGAGACACCCTCTTCAAGGTGAGACACTACTCTTGCACCATAAAAACGCAGCTCCAGAGCTCTAACTGATAGTGGTATTCCACGGATTTTGGTTCTGGGCTCATTAACAACAGCATAGCAATCCACATAAATAATGCTTCCTCTAAATATACTGAGCTGACAGCTGTTCCATGAGTAACGTTCTTCTAACTCTGCAATCATGTCCAAAGGAATAACCTTATTGTTTTTCATTCTTGAGAACACTTCCTTGAGTTGTGTAACATCTGTGTCTGCTGTGTAGCTGTCTCCATAACAATCATACTCACGAGCAAAATGTTCTTTTGTGCCAGGAGACATGTGAATCATAAACGCTGGCTGCCAAGGCACCAGCATTTTGGTCTGAAAACACTGCAGAAGCCACTCTGCCCTCACCACATCGTATTTGTTGGAAGCAATGATGTTTTTCACTCTGACATTCTCAGCTCCTACAATGACACAATAAGTCTCTGGCCCCGGGTTCTGTACCACGCTGCCACCCCATTCTGCTATTCTGCTTTCCAGTTCAGGCTTTGAGTGGCTTTCCGTTCCAGTCATAACACAAAACTCAACATCTTCAAATACATTTGAAATCTTGTTTACACTAGAAAGATCAGGAGCTTTAAATTGCTCAGCTATTCCAATTATCTTTTTCACCTTTGATACAGTTTTCCTTTTTTTCTCTTGTGGTTCATAATCATCTATATAAAGGTGCTTAGATGCCAGCTTCCCTTCTGCTTTGCTCCTGAGATCTTCTAACATGTCTGAAGTCATGCACTCATACCATTCTTTGTCCTCTCTTATCTTCTCAATTCGGGGGAATCTCAAAGTACACTCAGTTTTGTACATATCACTGTTAACAATTTCGGCTGCCTTGATTTGAACTATGACAGAGTTGCAAGGCTCGATGTACATTTCAGGTTTTTCAGTTCCACACAAAATGTTACAGGGAGGGTCCTTCCTATGGTAGGGCTTCCAGTGTTTAGCCAGTTTCAAACCTAGGTCATACAATTCCTTCATAGTGTAGCCAGAGCCAACACGACAAATAGAGTGGAAAATAGTAGGTTTTTCATTCGGAGGGGGAGTCTCTGCAATAGCACACAGAAAATGAGACATCATCCCACCACGCGAGCCCTTCCCCCAGTAGCCACCAACAATTAAAAGGTCCAGTTCATCCATCAGCCCATTGACATATTCTGGCTTGATTTTTAACCAGCCTTCCCCACGTTTGTCAGGCTTGTAGGTGGACAAGGGATCTTTCACCATAATCCCTTCTTCTCTGTCATCTATTGCTTCATTCAAAGCATCAATTACTTCCTTTCTTGTTCTGGCATTTCTTTTGTGGACAACATGTATCCTACCTGTTACCGGCGTAAATACACTACTTAAGATTTCATACCTTTTGCTTAGTACTTCATGCCCCAACTTCTGATCATTAACCATCAACACATCGAATACACAGAAGCAAGTCTGCAGATCAGAGTCCTCCATCATTCTTTTTATGTCAAACTTGTTTCCTTTTTGCATAAAGGTTTGCGTGTCAGGATTGTAAGCCATCATTTCACCATCAAGAATGCAATTTTGTATATTGCTCTTAAATGCATTATGAATAAATGGTGTTAATGAACCATCAAGGGGAGAAGTACCAAACTGCTGAGTAAAGTCAAACCCATTTCGGGAAAAATATTTATATACATCTCCATCTTTGTGCATCTGCATACGTTCACCATCCAGCTTAGTTTCTATGTAGAATGTCTGGTTATTCATTTGTTTCTCAATTTGCTGGACATCAGCAATAGCAGCAAGCATTGGCTTAAAGGCAGAAAATAACCTGATAGAAACATCGCTAAGAGAGACAGAGGGATTATGCAGCTCTCTGCAGACTTTTTCCAGATCAGTTGTGACATTGTGCAGTTCAACAGCATCAGGATGAAAAATGGAAAATATAGTTTGTTGGCTGACACCAAGTTTTAGATCCTTTATAATCATTCGGATAAGCCACTTTTGTTCCAGTGCTGTGCTCTGGGTAATTAACTGAAGTAGACTTTTCTTTAAGAGACCCTTGTTTTTAGCAACATTATTGTTAGCTATTGCATCTAAGTGTTCATTGACTTGCTCTATTGTTAGTCTGCCCTGTTTTGGGCATCTATGTTTTAACACAAAGTATGCAATCATTGCAAAATCTCCAGCATCCCCACGTGAGCCAGCAGGTGTTCTGTAATTTAAAAGCTTTGCAGCATCTTTTCCATCTTTTGGTAAATGAAGCAGTTCAATGTACAGCTTTGCAAGCATAGTTTCTTTAATTCCATAAGCCATCCTCTCTCTTTCCAACTGTGGAAGAATAAGGCGCATAGCTGGATAAAAAGAATCTGTGACATCTTTCTCTTTTTGATGAAGAGCATCGTGGAATTTCCTCCAGGAATCCAGAAACTCCTTGAAATACCTGGTTTTGTCTGGACGAGATTTACATGTCTGTATCCGCTCCAGTGTAGAACACAGATCTGCGAAAGGCACGTGAGAGGCCACAGTTCTTTTAGGAGAAGGCTGTGAAGCAGTTGCAGAAGCCATCAGAGTCTGTTTTTTCACTAAGAACAGCTACAACAAAAAAATATTTGCAGAGAAAGAGCCAATGTGTTATTCTGTCTTAAATAAAATATATGTGTACATATCTGATTAGGATTTACTGATTTTCTCATTTTGCTAATTAGGATGCAGCCATATCTTTACATAGAGCTCACCAGCAGGTACCGCTGTTCGTCCTTACGGGTGAGACTCAGCAGTTAAGCTATGGCACTGCAGCCGGCATCACCCAAACACAACCGCACGTCTGGAGAAAGCACCGCGCCCCCTTCCCGCGGCAGCGGCAGCCTTCACCGCTGAGACCCGTTCCCTTCGCTACTCTCCCTCCTCGCAGCACAGCCCGTCCCCGACACCGCCCGCCATCTGCCCGCTCCTCCCCCGGCTCCAACGCCCTGGGGCTGAAGGGACCCGCCGGGCCTGCCCTAAGGTAGCGGAGCCCTACAACAGCGGATGCAGTTCTCGGTGGAAACGGGGGCCGGAGCACTCAATCCCCGCCCCTCACCGCTACGGCGCTGCCATAGCCACGGGTCGGGGAAAAACAGACACGGCTCGGGGGACACCGTCCGCTCGCCACCGGCAGCCTGCTCCCCATGGCGGACTATGGGGACGATGGGGGAAGACGGACGGGACAGGCGAGGATCAGCCACCCCCAAGACTTACGCGGAACCGGGGATAGTTGCACAACCCAGATCACACCGGCCACCATTCGCCCCGGAAGGGGAGAAACACCCCGCGGTCACAGCAACCTGTGCTCCTCCCTCGGGCGTAGTGGTCCCGCCCATCGCAGCGGCCGCGCCTGCGCAGTTACCGCAGGGGAGGGAAGAGGAAGACGAGCGGAGGAGTTCGGACCCGGAAGCGGAAGCTGCGGAGGTGCGACTTCCCGTCTCGCAAGCAGTGGTAGTGGAAGTTGCGCGTCAGGTGTGTACCGGCCTGAGGCACTGCCAGCGGCGGCGCGGGAGGATGTGGCAGGTGGGTCTTGTTTGGCTCAGCTTCGGGTCGCTCCCCGGGGTGGTGGGCCCAGTGCGGCCCTGTCTGGCCGTGGCGGGCATGAAGTGAAGGGGGCCGTTGTCGGCGGGGGGAGGAGGGCAGTGGTAAGGTTGGTTTTAGTGTGGTTTTGACGTGGTGCTTGGGGTCTCGGCGTAACTAAATGCTTCTCCCCACCGAGCTGGAGTGGGTGGCGGGTGGTGTTCCATGCCGTAGCGCCGGCTTTCCGGGACGTGTCTCCTGGGGGGCTGCTGCGTTGACAGCGCCATTAGAAGTTCCTTCAGGCGCTTTTCTGCGGAGCTTCGGGAGACCTGTTGCGTCCTCGCAGCAAGGTCTTGCTCTGGCGTTGCGTTTTCCCTTGTGGAACAGCCTGTGCAAACGGATATGCTTGTCGAAGATGGGGTAGATGGTGATAACTTGAATGTTGCCGAGTGAATATATTGAAAAGCCTGTGGGGGATATTTCCTTTAGGCAAAGTTGGAAATAAATTAACGTGATTGGAAAAGTAATATGTTTTAGGAGCCCACACTCACGAGAAAGCTAAGGCTCTAATGTGGTAACTGTCCGTGGCTTGTTTTTTGTTGGGTTTTTTTTTGTTTGTTTTTTTTTGTTTTTTTTTTACGCAGTACCAGCGTAAATTAAGTAAGGTTCATCAAGGTCTGACAGTTGAGAGAGAAAGTTGTTAAAGAGTTAAGGGAAAACCACTTTCAGTTATAAATGTGTATCACTTGATGCCGAGCTGTGGAAGTTTTTTATTTGAAGTAGGAGAGGTGGCTTGCCAGTTTAAAAAGCCAGAGCCCTTAAATGTCTGACTGTGCTTATGCCTTGGTTAGGAGTAGCTACTGTGCTGGTTTAAGTGGGGTTTGGTGGTCTGGGTTTCTTTTTTCAATGTGAGTCTCTAAGATTTTAAAGATTTTAGTGCTAAAAAATTGTGGTTTTCTTCCAGACTAGTTATGTTTCTACTTACACTAACTTAATAGTTCTACTTATGGGAGTCTTATGAATAAATATGAGTAAATATGAAGCTTGTGTAAGTGTTGTCTGTGTGTGGAGGAGGTAGAGTGTAGGGGAAGGGAGTGCAGTAGAAAGAAATGGATGTGCTCAGATATTGCTGTATTCTTAAGAAATACCTTTGTTTTGAAACCTTTAAGTGGAAAGGATTGTAGGGAGTGTTAAAGCTAACTACTTTCAGCTCTTTAATGAGAAGGCAGCTGTAAATGCCTGAATGCTCCTCTTAGGACTAATTTTAAGGTTGCTCATACTCTAAAAGTTAGCTTTGAGGAAGCAATGTAAATCGAGTATAACTTGTTATGCACTGTGTATGTTCTATGCTGTATGTTGTATGTATAGTCAAGACCATTTTGATGTGATTCTTTAAATTCATTATAAGGTGTTGTTTTCAAGTTTATCAGATGTTTCAGACAAGAGCTGAGTTTGACAGGAGCACGATATGCATGGTTTCATTCATAAAGCAGATGAAACTTCTGGGATTATTGGCTGTTAGCGCTTCTTAATTTTCTGTCAAGTAACTGAAGACAAACAGCAGTTATGTGTGTAATTCAAAAGTAATTTTACTCAAAGTTCATAAATGGAATTGTCTTTCAGGCAGAGATGAAGCCTGGGAAATCATCACATCCAAAGGTAAATGTTTTATTTTGTGATTAGTGTATGAAAATAGCATTACTGAGTATTAAAAATATAGACTAAGACAAAAAAAACAACAGATTTTGTGGGAACTGCCACTGAAAAAGAAAGAAAAATTATTCCTATGTACTGTAAGTATGCACTTGAGTTTATGATCTTCAGTTGATAATGACATTAACCATTTAAGACTAGCAATAGGTCACTGCTATTAAAATTATGGGATTTGTAGCTTATCTATCTCTCAACACAAGAGGGGTATAGAGCTGCTTGAGTGAGTCCAGAGGAGGGTCATGAAGATGATCAGAGGGCTGGAGCACTTCTCCTGTATAGACAGGCTGAGAAAACTGGGCTTGTTGAGCCTGGATAAGAGAAGGCTCTGAGGAGACTTCAGAGCGGTCTTCTAATTCCTAAATTCTAATTCTAATTCCTAGTTCTAATTACAAGAAATCTGAAGCATCAAGGACTTTTGACAAGGGCATGTAGTGACAGGACAAGGGGGAATGGCTTTAAAGTAGAAGAGGGTGGATTTAAATTGGATACAAGCAAGAAGCTCTTTACTATGAGGCTCTGGATCAGATTGCCCAGAGAAACTGTGGATGCCCCATCCCCATAAAGTGTTTAAGATCAGGTTGGATACAGCTTTGAGCAACCTGATTTACTGGGAGGTGTCCGTGTCACAGCATGGGGATTAGAACTGAATGATCTTTACGCTCTCTTTCAACCCAGACCGTTTTAGGATTCTGTGAAATTAAAATAAAAGCAGTGCACAAATGAAACTAGCATGGCTTATAAAATCACCTCCATTAGTCTTCAAATAGCAATCCTTAGCGCATAGATGAAATAGCTATCTGCAAAACTTAATCACCTTAAGTAAGATTTTTATTACCACTTAGTTTTTTTAGTATTTCTTTTTAATGAGGGAGTCTCCTTTTTGTGAATGTCTTGTTGAGAAAGAATTTTTGGAGTCTTTCATTTTGCAAGGCAGCAAAATTTTGAATAGCATAGATAGTGTTTTTACTGTTTTGTTATCAATGTTTTTGTGCAGGAAATGTTTGTCAATTTCATTAGCAAATTCTCTTACAAATTAGAGTAATTAGACTTTATGGGTCTCCTGGTTACTGTGACTTAAGAAATGGATACAGGAATTAAATTTTCATATAGAAAATATTTGTGCACACTTGGATGTGGATGTTGGGTGTTAGATCATAAATAATATAAGAAAAAAGAGAAAAAATTGTTTTTTAGACTATATTTCACCAATTTTATTTGGTGTAGATGCACTATATAAATCCACATTGTCTTTGGTTAATATATGAATCTTAAGATGTAACAGTTTTGTTTCTCTTTCTAATTTATGCCTTAATTGCTGCATGAAATGGAGGTGGCAGTTTTCACTGGCCATATTTATGGAGCATGGAAGCTGTGACCTTCTATCACTTGATCCTACAAAGATGGCTGGTGCAGTTGCAACCCTCCCCAGTAGCATTAGGCTGTAGAGCTTATTTTGGTGTAGGTCTGTGACTTAACTGAATGTTTAGATACACATCTGCATGCCAGGCTCCTTTAGATTTAATTCAGCTTCTTACGTTATTTTATGAAGTTATAACTTTAAGTGTGTGGAAACTATAATCATTATCTGCTACATAACTTAGAGTGTTCTGAAACAAGTGAATCTGTGTTGTCACTTACAGACAGTATGCTTATTTAAGTCAGTAATATAGTGGTTACTATAGTTCTCACGTATGCTTGGCAGGTTTTGTCTATTTCCATATTATGCTTGAAACCGGCAGTGAATAATGTGAAGAGTTCCTGTTTATGCTGTGAGACGTAACTTATCTCTCATGCCTGGAAAGAAGACTTAATCCATTGCCATTAACATTACCCTCATTTTATGCTGCCTGTATGGTTTTGTTATGAGTTTTTTTTCATGTTTGGACTTTTCAGCAGTTGTGCTTTCGTTTTTCTGAGAATAATGTAGGTAGCTGGCTCTTTCCAGTGGTCTTGTATGACGATATAATCTTTCAGCTGAGGTTTTAGTATGAATTACTGATCTGGTAGTGGAAATTATAAATAGGAACCAATCCAAATTAGCAAAACAACTATCATAAGTGTAACTGTAGTGTGGTGTCTTACTGTAGAGGGATCTCTTTCTTCTGACCAGTTGTTGCTTTGTCATTAGTTGTTCTAGATTCTGAAAGACAAACATGAAATGATAGCAGACCCGTTACACAGTATGAGCCTTCATTGGTTGTAGAGTCAAGTGCATGGGCTTATTTAATGTTCTTCTTGGCCAGCAATTAGAAAAAAAAGGGGTATTTTTGTGTTTTCTGGTTTCTAGAATTACTTATATGACAAGCTTTGAGAAACTGGTGATACAGTCTGTATGGATGTTCTGTTGGTTGGTAGGGAAGACTGGTGGAAAGTGTAAGTTATTATGGTCTCAGTTAACCAATTTTCTAGTACTGTTGATGGAACTTGCTCTCTGAAATATTGTAAATGGTGTTTTGAAGAGTTCTGAAGGCTTTTTCATTATGATTGGTTTTCTGCTTGATTTTTAAGTTGAATGCTTTCCGAAAATTCAGAGTTGGCCACCAAATTTGGTGTTTATACTTCAGTGTATTGACTTGCCATTTATTTTGTGCAAGCATGAATGCTTAAATCACTTCCTTTTTCTTTCCTCTGTATTTACATGTATATGTCTGGGATTTTGTTTTTTCAGGATTTACTTGGAGTAAAAGATCACTGACTTCTACAATGGAAAAGTCATGGATGCTTTGGACCTTTGTTAAAAGATGGCTACTAGCTTTGGCTTCCTGGTCTTGGAGTCTCTGCCGTATTTGTCTCTTACCCTTGATAGTAACTTTTCACTTATATGGAGGCATTATACTACTTATATTAATATTTGTATCAATAGCAGGTATATTATATAAATTCCAGGATGTGCTGCTTTACTTTCCTGAACAGCCCTCTTCATCACGCCTTTATGTTCCTATGCCTACTGGTATACCACATGAAAATATCTTCATCAAAACCAAAGATGGAGTTCTTCTCAATCTTATTCTACTGAGATACACAGGGGACAATGCAGCTTACTCTCCAACCATTATTTACTTCCATGGGAATGCAGGCAACATTGGCCACAGGTTGCCCAATGCTTTGTTGATGCTGGTAAACCTGAAAGTAAACTTAATTCTTGTTGATTATAGAGGGTATGGAAAAAGTGAAGGAGAAGCAAGTGAAGAAGGTTTGTACTTAGATTCTGAGGCTGTTTTAGACTATGTGATGACTCGGTCTGATCTTGACAAAACAAAAATTTTTCTTTTTGGCCGTTCCTTGGGGGGAGCAGTAGCTATTCACTTAGCTTCTGAAAATTCCCATAGGATTTCTGCTATTGTGGTGGAGAACACCTTTCTTAGCATCCCATACATGGCCAGCACTTTGTTTTCTTTCTTTCCGATGAGATATCTTCCTTTATGGTGCTACAAAAATAAATTTCTGTCCTACAGAAAAATATCTCAGTGTAGAATGCCTTCTCTCTTCATCTCTGGGTTGTCTGATCAGTTAATTCCACCAGTTATGATGAAGCAACTTTATGAATTATCCCCAGCTCGGACTAAGAGATTGGCAATATTTCCTGACGGAACTCATAATGACACTTGGCAATGCCAGGGTTATTTCACTGCACTTGAACAGTTCATCAAAGAAGTAATAAAGAGTCACTCCCCTGAAGAAATGGCGAAAACATCATCTAATGTAACAATAATATAACTGCTATTCTTCGGTGGGTTTGGGCTGGGGGAGTACCTGCACTGTACCTTGATTTGTGAAAAGTGGTAAAAGAATGTCCATTTTTAAATGTATGTCATGTCTATACTTGCCTAAAGAGTGAAATTAAACTTGGAAAGATCCGATGCTTTATTAAGATGTTCCAGATAACTTTTACACTTGCAGCATTGTAAATGAACCATTTTATGTCTTTCTCATACTTTTTTGGTATCTCTGTCCATATATTCCATTTGTTTGATATGTACAACAGATGCTATTAAAGGAACTTGCTACAAAAGTAGTACAGAATGTATTAGTTTAGGTCAACGGGAGGTTCTTCAGTATTCACTGCTGTATGCTGAACTTTTTGGACAGTCATAGTTAGCACAATGGTTTGTTGCTTCTCTTAGAGTTGATTTAAAGTGTGCCATGCATGAGATTAGTATTTTATTGCTTGAAATTTTCTATTATGCAAGGTGGGAAGTCTTTAATGTGCTAAATAATATAAAAAAACATTAGTGGTAGAGTATACTTGCAGGTATACTATCCTGGGTTATTACTGTTTTTTATGATTATGCATACATATATATTTCAAACTGTAGATGAAAAGGAAAAGACAACTTTTCCTTGTTTTCATTTTACTATTTGTATTATAATAGTGCCCGGAAAGTTGTATGTGCCTAAACATCATGGCTTCAGGATTTTGCCTAGGCAACTTCTTCATAGAAAACAAAAGTAACCTTCAAAAAGAGAGCAGTGCGATCTAAGCTTCTTTCCAACCCAGGCTCTCCTTACTAACATACAGGCAAACTACTTGATGTTAATGTTGTGTGCATCTCAGGTGGGTTTTCCCAAGGCAGAGTGTGTGGTGTGATAGGAGTGTCATACAAGGTAAAGGTATGTTTTTGTATTTGGGTCTTTATTAGTGTGGTTTTTTGGTTTTTTGGTTTTTGTTTTTGTTTTTTTTTTGTTTTTTTTTTTTTTTTTTTTTTTTTTTTTTTTTTTTTTGTTTGTTTGTTTGTTTTGTTTTTGTTTTTTTTTTGTTTTGTTTTTTGTTTGTTTGGGTTTTTTTGCTGGTACAATCACATGTCTGTGCCAAGTAATTACCAGTGATCACATGAGTAGAGATTAATGTTTGCCAGTTGTTACAGTAAAGATAATAAAATGAGCTGCGCATTAAATTTAGTAGACTTACACTTAGCTCGTCAGAAAGAGACGACTTTTATTTTGACACACCCATTTCCTTGCAGAAAGTTTCTTACAGTTCTGTGATACCATGTGGAAGTATCACCAGAAGCGAGGTTTCTTTAGCTCTTCTGGGATTTTTGACACTAGTACCACCATTTCAGAGCCAGCATTACTTAATTTGAGAGAGTTTGATTCTGACAATGTTGGGAGTTTTGATTGTTTTTTAGGAGTCCTCCTATGTAGTCATGAAGGTTGTATTCTGTTAGCTTGGTCTGTATGGGAGTGGGGCTGTTTAAATGTCTTCCACAGGTTTAATTTGTTATTTGCTGCAGCTGATAGTTTGCCCTTTCAAAAAAAATTCGTATGGGAAGAATGAACTGTGGAGACTCTTACACACAATCTGTACCATTGCCCTTCCGACTGAAAATTTTAAGGGAACTTTTCTGCAGGTTGTCCTGATTCAGAAAAGCATCTCAGCACACACTTAAAATGTTTCCTGATGGTATTTTAAGCTTGTTCTTAAGTTTTCTGGTTGAATAAAACTGCTGTCCTGAGCTGGTGCCTTAATGGTTATGCCTCCTAAAATTTATTACATGAAATTACAAGTCTTATGTACATGTGGGTAAGAGTTGTCAGCAATTTATAGATAGGGTGATGCATCTTTAAGTAACTGTGATTTATTTATTTCTTTTTTTAATATAAACTTACACATACCAGAAGTTGCTGCTTTCTCTGGTAAGTATATTTTGTCATACTATTATTGAAGTTTTCTTAGAGTCAGTTGAAAAGGCTATAGATAGATCTTTTTTGGATATACAGACCTACAGTCATTGTACACAAGCATAGTTTTAAATCTGAGTTAAACCAAAACTATCTCCTCAGCCTTCCAGTAGTGGCATTTTTTTTTGAGGGGGGCAGGAGGGTGGGAAACGTTATTGGTGAAGTTTGGCTAGGTGGGTGAGTGTGTGTTTGTATAGCAGAAGGGAGTTAATGGACACTGCAGTCCCTTTTGCTGGTGTGTTCTAAAATGACAATGTGAGCTGCTTTCATAGGTTGTTTCAGCTACTTTATGTTGCTTTAGAATTATGGTGGAGGGAGTCAAGGAGAGTAAGTGGGCAAATACCGCTTTTCTAAGAATAAGTTGATAAAAGCCAAAATAATTATATTACTTGTTGGAGATAGAATGAAGAAAAAGTAAATAATGGTTTCAGAAGTCTTCATAATTTGCCATTAAATATCTTGTTTTCATTAAATGTGGATTTCTAAAATAACATGAATTTTCGCACTACTTCGTAGCAATCAAACAAAAACACCAAACCAGAACACCCCTAGTATGATATGGCACTTAGATACAAATGAAGTATTCTCATTTGGGCACAGAGTTGTCTAAATCAGTCAAATGTATGGTATTACGTTATGGCAGTCTGGAGCTGTTCAAAGTGGAGTGTTTCTAAATGTTACTTTTGATTATCAAGCCAGATCTTTTCATTCTGTTGTCTGCAGAACGTAAAGATGAACCTTTGTTGGATTTTGCAGGTGTTTGGTATGTGAAGACACAATTGTCATATATGCATCCTTTACACTTAATCTTGTTTCTTCCACCTTCCACATGCGCATTTTTACTTCTCCCTTTATGGGCTGGCTGCATACACTTATGAATGAATGTCTGTTATCATGCTGGTTTTCATTGCATTGGCTATGAAATCCACGGAAAGAAAATAGGAAGGAAATTACTAATGTTAATATTCTACCACTCCTTGCATGCTCTTTTAAGGGAGAGAGAAGAGGGAAGAAACTTGTTCTGACAAGTGAAGACTTGTTTTTATTTTATAGTCTGTGTGATGGAAACCCGCAATTATCTGCTGCTAAAAAGTGAACTGCAAACAGTGTATTACTAATAACTTTAAAATTGCCAAAAGGTCTGTTATGATACTGTTCCTTTTATTCCACTTAATACTGTTTTCTCTTAACAGTTCTCCACTTGTATATAGATGTTTCCCAAGTATTTGTCTTGTACATACAAATTTCTAGTTTGGGAAAAGGAAGTTATTTTCACAAGTTTGTGAGAAAGCCTTTTGGTTTAAATATGCTCTTTAAAGGCATTGTCTCTTTTATAAGAGGAAATTCAAGTTAAAAAATGAAAAGAAAGCAAAAAAAGAGTGGGGCAAATAGGGGTCAGGAGTTGAACAGCTGTAGTAGTAGAGTCCTTGTAAGGAGGCATCCAGCACACATTTGTGTGTGTGGTTTTAATTAGTGGAAATACTTGTAGCTTCCCAAGTTTACATTCCCAGTACTTGTTTGTGAAATGCAGAGTGATAAGTGATGCTTTCATCCAAAAAAATCGTTAACTGGTATAGCTGCCCTCATGTCCATTTCTCAGGTAAAATTAGAAATAGAGCACAAATACATTCGGTAGGCTACGGACAATCTCAGTTGAAGGGCAGATGGATTAAGTACTTATACAAAACACGCCTATCAGTAAGTATCTCCTAAGCTAATCATTTGCATCATGTCAGATCATCACAGTGAAGAATGCAAGGCTGATTTGAGAGTCCAAGGTATGGTCTCTTGGTAAAAAGTTGCAAACATACCTCCATTTGTATTTCATAATTCAATTCTTGAAGTGCATTTTTATTTTTGTTAATGACAGGTGATTTTGCTAGGGGCACTTCTGCCAAATACAAAATTGGTGCCTCTTGCATGTCGTGTAGTGGGATCAGCCTGATGTATCCCATTAATAATAATTTACAATGCCATCCTGCTTGTATAATTTAGAGTAGAACCCTGCAGAAGTGTAAATAACGATAACATTGAAGTTCTAAATAACACTTGTGTTTTGAATTCAGAAACAGTCATTGAATATATGATGCAAGCTATTTGGGTTTTTTCTTTAATATATAGATAAAGCAAAAATGTCTTAAAGTATTCTTAAGTTTTGTAGACAAAGCATCAATGTTACTGTATATGTGCTAATTGTGACAAAGTTTTACATTCTCATTCTAGTCTGGTTTTTACAATAGCATTAATTTTACAAAAAACACTTTTCTATTTTTATGTACTGACATATGCAATAAATTGATACATTGAAACTGCTGTTAATGCCTTGTTCTAGTTTGTGGCCTGTCTTCAGTGCATGTACAGGGGTATTTTTGTATGTGTAGTAACTGATCAACCTCAAGGTACCATTTTCAGTTACTTAATAAAACCAGGACATGTGGATTAGACATCTGCATTGTTCAGTGCAGTGTTTGTGGAAAGTTGGTACAGCAGGGAAAAACTTTATTTCAAATACCTATTCTGAGTTTTGCCACATACCCTCACTTTCAGGAAGTGTTAATAAACATGCCTGATACATGGTCTTTCTCCATCCCTTTGAACACAATCTGCTTTTCACAATTTCTCTATTATCTGGGGGACTGAGAGATAGCCTAAATATTATGTCCATTAGGAAATTTTTTTAAGTGTTTCTGACTAGTTTTACCATCTATTGCTGGTAATATTTTAAATGTCAATTTTAAATGCTATAATGCAGGTTAAGTAATGTAGCTGCAGTGGGATACTTGAGCTGGAGCAGCTCCTACTTTCTTACACAGAAATGCATAACTAAGCTTATAGCACCTCTGCTCCCATCCTGCATGGTTAATGTGCAATACACAGAAAATAAGGATTTGCTGCTGGCTTTTCTAAAGCTGTAAAATGTGTGTCCTCTCCTAGATTACTTTAAAATAGAACTATCAGTTCAACTTCAACCCAATACCTAGGAAACTGAGGTAGGGGTGGGTGGTACATTTTAATGTTTCATTCAACATCCCTATTATTTTAATAGAAAAAAAAATGTAATTTGTGAAAAGGAAACTATGAAAGTAAAGGAGCAGCTCAGATTTGACACCTCCTGTGAATACTGCCCCTGAATGAAAAGCACTTTGCTGTCTTTTGGACTACATCATGAAAAAACTTATTTGTACAGTGCTATACTGAAGAATACGAGTCTTGCACATGCCTTTTCTTGTTTGGAAATCCGTAAGCAGCTGAGCTATGAAGGAACTGTGGGCTATGAGGAATTGTGTTCTGGAACGTCTTGTGACATTTTGTGAGTAGTTATGTGCAGGCCTTCAGTAGACAAAGATAAAATACAGTATTTGAATTTCTGAATGAGTACTGCTAAAACATAGTAAAGATTCATAATGATATATGAACATCTACATTAAGATGATATAAATGAAACTTAAACCAAAAGCAGGGGACTCGCTGTCTTTTTAAAAGGATTAAGTATAGGTAAGTAAGGTTTTGAGAAAATACTGAACCATTAGCTAAACAATAATTGCTTGCTCTGAACTTGAAATCCTTTGTTGGACCCTATTCAGAGTCTTAGTTCTGTCTCTGTAAGTAGTTAAGGAAGAGACTGAATATTTTCTAGAAATGTTTTGAAAATGTTAATGTGATTAATTTGTTATGCTTCAGCTGGGGTGGGGGCAGAATCACTCTCCTATGCCTTCAGAAAGCAGCAATCTTTCTCTGGAAGAGGCAGTACAGCGTAAGAGTAGATGTGGTTTTAATGTATTAAAGAACACAGTTCCACTTATAATTGTTGGAAGTACATCTTTAATAATAGTGAGCTTAATAATGCAAAACTGCAGGTTTGCCAATGTCAGATGTCATCAGAGAGATGTTGCTGCTAGTTTTGATGAGCAACTAAGCAACATTTGCTGCTTGAAGACAGAAAGAAAGGAAGTTCTACAGCTGTTTTGTGTTATGCTAATTATTTATAAAAGTTCAAAGGGAAAAATCAGGCAGACGCTGTTCCCTTTTAATAGTGTAGCAATTAGATACAGCTATGAAGAAATGCTATGACTTGAAAATACTTGGATCCCTGTGCTGTGCCCTCTATTAAAGGTCCATAGACTGTAGCAACAGCAGAGTAGCCACTCCCACACGAAGGGCCATGTCTCCTTGCTTATTTTGCTACCATACAAATACACTTTTAGCCCATCTGTGCAAATCTATCAAGTTGCCTAGTGTGGAAGAGGTGGAGAAATGGAATACTCCGTGTATCCGGACTGTTACGAGAAGTGAGCTACAGCTGTATGACAGAGCTCCTTTTCCCCTGTGCAGTAAGAAGGAATGGCTTCTAACATAACATCATGGTGGGAGGAGGGGGCAAAGGGAGGAGGCTGGCATTGAACTGCTGTAGTACATAAATCTTGTGGTTTAGAAACTATTTCTTTTATATTTTGTATATTTTTATATTCCCGATGCATACTTAAAGTGACACCTATAATAATTGCTTTTGCTTCCTGTGCCATTTCCTGTTCTCTTTGAAAGCACTGTAATAACCATATAAAAAGTAGTGATGTCTGCAAGTCAGCTGCATGTTTACTCTGCATAGTGTACATGCCAGTTCTGGTCCAAGGTTGCCTGGTTGCCTAGAGAAATGAAGTCTTAGGCAAGGAGCAAATCAAGCATAGTATATCTGCAGTGTGCAGAGACACTTGCTTTATCCTAGGCAATTTGGAAATTGGGAAACAAAAAGTACCTTTTATGCTTCAGAAAAATCTGGAAAGTATTTTTTTCTTGCTTTTAATAATGGTAATATATCAAATAAGGTTTAAACTGTTCGTATAACACATCCTTTACTTACAAGATATTTGACAGCTTTTAATTTAAGATCATGGTAAGGTACGTAACCACAGGAACATAGTATCCACAGATTGAGTGATTTTTTTGGATCTATGTGGGAGGCAGGAACTTGCCTGGTTTTGCTACTTTGTAAATTGCAATTAATGGCTGAAAGGTCTAATTAAGTGTCCTTGAAGGGAGCGTATACTGTTTCAAGGGAAATCTACAAATACTTCTAATACAGATGTATCTAATAGCAGAAAACTGTCATACAAGATAATCATCCATCCATGTTGCCCATCTTCAGAAAGGACTTGAAATTCAGTGTGTTTAAAATTGAACCTTTATTTATTCTTTGATCCTCTATCTGTTCTACACTGTCTTCTTGTTCTGCACTGTCAAGTTATTGTTGCCTTTTTGTGTCTCTAATAACCACAGAGACCAGTTTGATTTTGTGGCTACTTCAGAAGTTGGACCTTTGCCACTGGAGGCATACTTTTAGTATGGCCATTTGCGTGGATCTCTGGCTTGCAGCATCTGCAAAACCTCCCTTTTGAAAACAGAGCATTTGTTCTTAAGTAAACTTTACACTTTGGGTTTTTACACAAGTCTTTATATTTGAATCATCTGTTTCTCTTTTTGTATATTAAACTTCATTATGGGATTTTCCTCCCCCTCAAAGAGAATGCTTTTGTGGTTAAAAGATAGTACTGGATTTCAGGAAATCAGGAGTTCAGTTTCTGGTTCAACCACAAATTTCCTGTGTGATTGCTTGCTATCTCTGCCTTGGTTCCCCACAGATGTAGAGATGCTGTCTTATAAATTTACAGGTTACTAGGGCCCATCATAGTCGTGTAATCTGATACTCTGCATAACAGAAATTAATTAGTTGCTTTAAGAAATTAGAAGGTTTGTTTTTGCTCTAACATCTTGGAAGGTTAGCCAGCCTTGATTTTTGTTCAGAAATCCATTTCCTCTAGCAAAACACTCTCACCATTAAGAGTCTTCAGTGTTAATGGCTATTTGCAGAGTTTTGGTTTGGTTTTGTTTTAATTTTTTTGAGTTTCACTGAAAAAGTTTGCTATTTTTCCCAAAGTAAAAGATGTGATTAAGTAACATTCTTATACTAACCCAAGCATTTCTTTGTAGTTTTTCTTCACTAAAGAGGCCTCTTAGCCAGTCACCTTGAGTGTTCAACATAGCTCATCCTTTTTGTTAAGGATCTGTTAAATGGTTGGATTCACTGTGTGTGCATGCGTCAACTGTGCTGTGCATACAAAATGGGACCACATTTTCAGAGCACCTTTAGGTATTTATTAAACTTCAGGGTTTATTCCTATTTGCTTCTAGATTTAGATAACCAGGACTAGGTGTTTACTGCAGTTTCATGCAGTAGCATTTTCTTTTCTATAAATCGTATGGAGAACACTGCTTTCAGCTGGGCTTGAGGTATAGCCACTTGTTGCCCTAAGGTTTAACTGCAAACATGTGCATCTTGAGCCAAAACCAGTTAACATGGTACAAACTTCTGCAAAATGGTGTTCAGGAAAGCTGGCCAGTAGAAGCAGACTGCTAACTGCAGTCTGAATACCTTGTTTGTGACAAGTTCTTTAGGCCTCTTATATTCATTCTGGATTTTTGTTCTGAACCCTTTTCACTTTTGGTTCTGGCAGTCATAACTGTATGTAAACAGTTTTGACAATACAAAAGCACAATTACTGCTACCTCTTATTTTTTGCTTTATATTCTACTCCAGCATATATATCCAAATATTACATTTCATTTTCAACAAGAATGTTCCACTGTGAGCTTGCATTCAGTTGGAGACAACACTTTCCCATATCTGCTAACAGGAGGCTAATCTAAACACTGTCTATCTAGGCCTCTCGAGTCATACATTAGTTTAAAATGCAAAAGAAACTGCCTGTGTGTTAATCTTACTGATTTTGCTTTAAGCAGATTAAGGACTACTTTGCAGCTTTGCCAAGAGGAATCATATGGGCAGTATGTTGTGAAAAGACATAGTGGCAAGCATCGAGGCACTGGCTCTACGCCCTGGGCTCTGCAGGAGGGGATTTTCTTTTTTTCTTTTTTTTCTAATTAGTTCAAGTAATTTTTCTGAGTTTTTACTTTAATGCAGTTCTTTCCAACCCTAACTATTCTATGATTCTATGAATTAATAGCCTGCAATTTACTAAAGCTTCATTTGAATGTGTTAAAGTTACTCAACTATGTACATTTCTAGGCAATTCATGTGGTTTTTCAAGATTGATCTCTCACTGTTATTAGTTATTGTTTCATTATGTTTTCATCATAGCAAAAATTGACTGAAATTGTATTTTTCTTTCAACTCATTTAACTACTTAGGAAACTATACAACAACACAAAGTTACACAGTGATCCCTTTTGTTATTCAACTAGAAATACCTGTTCAATTTAACAATTTGCCATGTGTGGGCTGTTCTGATTTTTCTCATCCCCCTTTGAAATTATCATTTATCATAATTATATGGGGTTTTTTTGTTTTTTTTTTTATCAGCATGTTATCAGTGTTTATTCTCAGACTAAAGTAGCACTGTACCAGCTACTAGGAAGAAAATTAACTCTATCCCAGCAGAACCAGGGCAAGAATGATAAGATAAAACCAGGCATTTTACAGAGGTCTTCTGTATCACCACAAGTATTTTGTCAGCCCAAATAATGACCCCATTTAAAGAAAGTTTAGAGGATGGGAAGAGCCTGTGTTCTTTAGAAGTGACTAAAGTGATGCTGATTATATACCTGTTACAATATGTTAATCATAGACAAAGACCTCATAGGCCAGTTGTTTTTCAGTATTGATCATATGGATGGCTAGTTATAACTTTCATTCTCTCACTTGGCTTCATTTTAAATAGCACTTCTTTTCTGACTAATATTTTATTTTTGGAACACAGTCAGTACTGTATTATGTCTTGATGTCTAGTGATGGCTTTTCTCCAGGGCATGTCTGCTTAGTTCTAATAATTGCTCATTCTGTTCCAAAAAAACCTTACCTAAGTTAATTTTAAATTTCCTTCCCAGTGCAGCCCCATTTACACCTTAAATTAGCCTTGCAAATAGGTATGGTAGTCTGCACTGATTTCTGCATCATTTCTCACAATACATATGTGCCTTCTAGAGGCATCTTAAGATAAGTGGTATATTTTTTTTTTTCCTCTCCCTATAGGCAAGAAATCACTTGTCTGTGCAGGATACTGGGCAGTCGCTAGAAGCAACAAAGTAAGGAAAAGAGTAGCTTACATCACAGTGAAAGATGATAAAGCTTATAATATCTCTCAATTTCTCATAATCTTAAGAAATAGAAGTTGGAAAGGCTATGGAAGTTGTTAGCCTGTTGTTGCTTCTTCTTCCCAACAGAGTCAACTTGATCTGAACTACTCAGATGGGTGTTGCCATCAGGATTCATTACACAGCATTCACACTGACCTGTAAAATTCTCTCTTGCAAAGATAGTTTACTTCCATGGTCCCAACCATCTTGATTCCAGTGAGGGGAGGGGTTTGATCTGATTGTTTTAGCCCTAATTGTGATGCTTTGGATCTTTTTTCTGTCCCAGACCGCTGAAACGTTTTTTTAAAAAGGAGTAAACATTTCATTTTCTGTGAGAAGACAATGCAAAAAGCATATGAACATGTTTAGATTCTTGCTACTGTAGAAAAGAAAGCCATTCCTCATGCAGAGGTTTAAGATGAAGGGACTAGGAATATATTAAAAAGATAAGCTTAAGTCACACATAGGGTTCATCTGAAAAATTAAAACATGCATGTTTAAAGATTATTTGGATTTTGTTTTTTAGTTTGTTTGGGTTTTTTTATTCACTAAATGTTGTTTTCCTTCACTACCCCTCTGCCCCTCTTCTTATTTCCTCCTCTCCTATTCTTTCGCATCTAGTTTTCACCCCTTTTAGCCTCCCTTCCCCAAGTTTCCTCTCCACACTTCTCTGTCACTTTCTAGGTTAACCTAGGTCCTCAAATTCTGTAGAGAAACTATATTTATTAGAAAAGTTTAATAAAAAGTCATCCCTTTTCAAGTTAATATGATGAACTGAGCTGCAGAATCTTCAACTTTACACACGTGAGAGACCAGTAATTTGTTAGTCATACCTGTGAATGTTTTTCACTGTGTGCTTAGGAAACCACAAGTATTTTAGTTTGAATAGTTTGTCCCCTCTGTATGCATATATGCACTTTAGACATGAATGTATATAAAAATATATATGATATAAGCTATGTACACAGTACATCTATACAACTACACATGCAGAGAAGCATACATGTTGTCAGATGTGTATGTCTTAAGTACACTGGATGATATGCTGCCAGGAAACTTTACACTGCTTCTGCACTTCTAGATATCACCAGTGGTACTGGTTGTGCCTAAATTTAAAGATAATGGGAAATGGTAATATCAAGCTGCCACATAAATAGTTGAAAGTGAAAGGAGGAAGGTAGCTTAAACAAGCAACTCATGAGAAAGTATTTGCTTCCAAAATGCAGCACAGAAAGAAGAGAACTAAACAGAGACAGAATCTTAGACGTTCACTCTGTATGTTAAGTTTAATCGTTGTATCAAGGGCTTCATATGACAGGAAATGACCTGGGCGTTTTGTTCACTTATTCAGGATGCCCTTCGTTTCAGAGAGCAACTGGTAACATGGGATGCACCTCGGAAGGGGACAGCTGAACTCTCCCTCTGGCTTTAGTGAGGAAGGAGCAGCGATGAAATCCATGGACTGTGTGCATGTCACCCAACAGAAGGATACCGCCTCCTCTGCCCCGCCCGGCACTGCTTCAGGCACTGCAGGACTTCTTTCTGTCACATTCCTGTGGTTTGCAATGCTCCTGTCCTCTTGCCTTGCAGCAGTGTCTCTCTACCATGTTGTCACCCTGAAAACAGAAGTAGAAGCTCTGCGCAATGAGCTGATCTACAGGATTGAGGCAAGGTCTCCGCTAGACTTGCCACCCATGTCCCCTGATGAAAATAAAGCGAGTACCCCTGTTCCTTCCTTCCTGAAAGTGTCTGCAGCTGGCACCAGGCAGGTAAGCTGGAGGGCTGGTTTTCAGCTTGCAGGGGGTGGGCGAATGTGAGGCTGCTTTCACTGGCTGTCTCTTCTCTCTGTTAGGAGACCAGGCCTCCTGGACCTGGACCAGCTGAGAGCTTCAGAAAGGAAATCTGGGCTGGGAGCAGAAACAGGTGGAGAAGGTCTGTTGTCCACGCAGAAGAAACAGGTAAATAGCATCCAGTGAAGTGGGATGGTATGATGCAGTTTGATTCTGTCTTGAGAAAAGCAGCAGTGCTTTGACTCAGGTCATCTCCTGTCAGCCCGTCTGTGCTCCCAGAACCCATTACAGTTTCCACAGTTTCTGCTAAAGAATGGTGTTAACTGTAGGCATGTTCTCTTATTGGTCACCATACAGAATCACAGAATGGTTTGGGTTGGAAGGGACCTTTAAAGCCAATTAAGTCCAAATTCCCTGCAATGAGCAGGGACATAACTGTTTAAGGTACCAAATAGTCATGCTATCTGCAGGTTGAACTTTGAATATTAGATCCTAAATCTATTTTTTGTAATGGAGGTATTTCTTGATGTGGTAAAGTTGATTTAAGCAACTTCAAATCGTTCAGATTGTAAATTGCTCAGTTCTAAATCCATCAGTCTCAACTCGGGGTGATGCTTAACTTGTTTCTCTCTGATCAATAGTAGGGAGGGAAGTCTATTATTAAAAATGCCAAGTCATTTTTCTGGGAAAACACGCTCATCTTGAAAGAGAGAAGTAATGAGAAATATCCTTAATTTAGGGAAGTAGGAGCTTTCAAAGAGAAAGGCGGACTTGTACCTGTCAAAAAAGGAAGACTACAAGAAACTTATAAGTTTAGCATAATTTCTACATTAAGTCAATCTATTAATGTAATTAGCAAAGTTAATAAAGGCATGCCTATCCAATAAGATCTTTTCTATCATGACCTTTCTAAAAGGTGCTGCTGAGATCATTGAAGACTGTGCTTCATAGAAGACCTGTGATGTGTACTATAATATTGGAATATTAACAAAATGTATTTGGCTTTGGGGATAAAATGCCTGCTTTTTTTTTTTCCCTTTCCAAACACAATGATGCCTGATAGGATGAAATACGGAACTTTATTCACACAGTTTGCATGCATATTCTAATTGCACTGAGTAATCAAAAATGTTTTTGCTTAATCAGTTCAATCTTTTTACGGATACTTTCAGATTGTTTTAACGGATAAAAGCTGTTAAATTATTAATAGATGAAGTTGAAATGGACTAATTCATAGGTAAAGACTAAACCAGACTTTGCTTAAAATATGCTTTTGAGGGGCTAATCAATGCAAAATGTATTTTGCTTAATATTCAGCAAGCTAAATGAGATTTAAGTTCTAGTGTATAATCACTCTACTTATCTCCAATATTCTCAAAAGAGAATATTCATTTAGGACATTACCCAAAATCCATAGGTTTAAATGGGTTTTATTCTAATCTTTGGCTCATGGTCTTGCTAAGAGTGATTTCACCAACAGGACTGAGGACAAGATTGCTTAAATTGTCTTTCTTGGTTTTTATCATGTGAAGCTTCCCTGCTGTCCCCACCCTATCAACTCCCAAATAAAAACTAAAGATCTAAAGCACAAGCATCATCAAAAATAAGGAGGCATGTCTTTTTTAAATTAACGTTACAGTATCAGTATTCTGCAGGTTATCCAGTTCCTTTCATAGCAGCTTTCATCTTTATTCTTATTCCTGTTTGAGGGTGTATGAGGAGGGTTGTGGGCTCCTTAGCTGTGCACCTGGCAGACTTAAAAATTCTTCTCATAAAATAACCACCTTTAGTTATTCCTATTTACCTTTATTCACAAAAAAATTCTATATATAAGCTACTTATTTCTGTAAGGATTTTTTTTTTGTTTTTTGAGTTGTTTTTTTTTTTTTTCTGAAAACAAAAAAAAAAAGAAAGAAAAAACATAGCTGCCTTTAAAATTGTTCCGAATGGGTGACAGCACAGAATGTGGACATTTATTTAAAAGAGGAAAAGCTACATAGGTTGCCCTACTGTAGAACTGTTTTCTAACATGAGAATCATATTTTTGTATATAAAAAGGAAAAAAAGTAAGTTTAAAATCTTGTATTTATATGAAAGGTCATGTGTTAGACTGGGTTAACTTTCTGCCTGCTCTAATTACAGCAGATAAAGTTTGTCAGAGTTCAGTAAGATGCTGCATTTTCTCAGATCAGATTTCACCGATGACCGTGAACGTATTAGTCAATGTTAAATTTTGTTTCAGTGGAGTGAATGAAATAGGACAGCACAGTGGTGTTCATGGTCCTGAATCCTGTCTGTTACTTGGTCATGTATGCAGAATTACTGGCCCTGTGTTTTGATCTTCTCTCATCCATTTCTCAGTACTGGAATCCTGGCAGCCTCAAATCATCCTGCAGATGTGCCACATTCATTGTGGAACAATGGCAGATAAGTTATGATATTGAGTGAGGTGCTTTATTCTTGTCCTATTTCTGTTTGCTTCAACAAGCTCTTGAAGTAGAGTTTGGCCTGATAATTAATCATCGACCCTTAATTTCACTTTAACACAGGTGATTCCTTAGAAAGTGAATATTTGAAAATGTCACTGATACACAATTACTTCTCTTGTGCTTCAACAGAGAGCAGAAGTAAAATACAGAACCATTATTTTATTTATAAGTAAACTTGCGGTTTGATTCTGGTAGGCTCTTTTAAATTTTAATAATTAAATTCCAGAAATAGATCCCTCATGATTCTTTTTAGGTCCAGCACAGCGCTTCTTGAACATATGGAGTTCCCATTTTTTTTTTTTATTTGTTTGATGTTGTGCCCATCAAAATGGCCACAAATTATAATTCTAATTAATATGTGAAATGATTGAAAAAGGATCTAACACAATGTTGTTCTTTCATATGTTTATGGGGTGTATATTTGACTGTGTCCATGCGTACAACTATTAGTCATCAGTTGCTGCACATTTTGTATCTTGAGAAAATTTCCAGCTCAAGTAGGTTGAAGAGATGAGTTACAAACATCAATTCCAAATAAAACTGTCAGAACCAGAGCTCTTGATGCAACAAGTAGGAGTTAATGAGTGATTTTGAAAGGTACACATTTGTCGTGGTTTGAGGCGTAAATCAATCTGCCTGCCCACTCACTCCTCCCAACCTTCTTTTCCCCCCCACTTTACG
>JASSUY010035898.1:41271-59217 GCA_032466535.1 Forpus xanthops
TGAAAATCCAAAACACAGTGCTACACCAGCTACTGCTTAAAGAAAAATGACTGCTGCTGCTGAACCCATGACAACATTATTGATATGCAGTCGGATAGATCATCTAACCACTTCTGGCAAATGTCATATCAGGACACATAAGAACAGATTTAATCAGCCTTACTTTTTTTTTTTTAATAAATTTTGCCTGTAGAAGAAAACTGCTGCACAACAAAATCCTCTCCTGAACTTTGTACCCTGTTCACAATTGCTGATTTCCCTGTCTGCATGTTTGTCTCTAAGCTACATGTGCACTTTAGTCCAGAAACAAGATGTAGGTTCAATTACTTAAGTCGGTTCAATTACCTAAGCCAGTTCGATGTATGAATATCAAGTTAAATTTACATGCTCTCTTTGTGTCGCATTCTGATAATTATTGTGGGATTCTGATCCTTGTGGCCAGCTAGTGAGGTAAGCATCAAGCCTTCTCTAAACTCCAATTAGGTGACACTTGCTTTGGCAGATTGCTACATTCATTGGTTAAAAGTGTTTTGATTCTGTAGGTTACTGGTTTAGGTCACTGTGACAGATAGCAAGACTTTTCATAAATAGAATTTGATTTTAGTGATCATAAGATCAAGAAACCTTTTTATTGCTAATCTAAACAAGTGATGCACAAAATTTCCTCACAATATATTCAAAGTACTTATTTTATTGTTTGAAGAGGGGAAATATGAGTTCTCTTTAAAAAAGGCCAACTTCTTGAAAAGATATGTTTCTGCTGACAACAGTCTTACTGAAAAGGAATTATGTCCTTCTATGTCAAAGGATAGAAAATTACTTGATAAAACGCGTGCAATTTTACATGGATAATTTCATTTACTGAATGAATGAATTGGTGCTGTGTATTATGCAGAAAACTGCAATCAAAAATACACAAAATAGGTTCTGATTTTTAAGAATAATATTCTGCTTTATACTGTGTAACAGAAGTCTACATAAATTATTCTTGTTATTAAATTATTTTCTTCTTATTCTGATTGTAACACGTTACTTGTAATTCTGTTAAGGTCAAAATAAGACTACTAATATTTTGACGGTATTTGTTAGATCTGAATCATACCTGTAGCTATGACCAAACCATTTTAGTGCGGAGATTGGCTTAATCCATGATTAATGCCGTATAAAGACTTCTTAATTAAAAAGCACCAAATTAAACAGCTTATAAAATTGCACAAGCAAAAAATGAAAGATCTCTTGTGGTAAGAAATTAAATTAAGGGAATAACAATGGCAAATTGTTCAAGAACATGCACATCATATGTACATGTAATTATCTAGTGTTTAAGTATCTTTTCAGAAGTCTACAGAGAACAGTTATAGACCAAAGAAAGACTCTAAACATGTAGGTCTTTTTCTTTTTTTAAAGTTCAGATGTTTTGCCCATTTTAATTTCAGTAAAAATTGAGACAGGTGACTTGGGCCTCAAAACTTTAGAATTTATGCATGAGTTCACACATAATAAACTTGAAAGTTCTTTTGCATGGATTGTGAAGCTAGACTGCGAAGTATTGAAATGATTCTGCAAGTTAAGTAATACAAAAACTTGCATGGGAGGACAAATCTGATTTTACGGACCCTGTGCAGATGTGCCAAAGGCTGCATTCTTATCCTGCTGCAAAGGTGAACTTTCTTTTTTTTTTTTTTTTTTAAACTGGTGGCTTCATTGCTCAATACATAGAGAACGCATCTCTTCATGTACCCGCTGTGGTTTATAAAGGCATCTGGAGTCACTGACTTCCTCAGAATTGGCTGTTCTGTTCATGGAAGAAGACGGATTCTGAAACATTCTTCTTCCCACTCACAGCCTGCAGGGCAGTTAAAATCAGGACAAAAAAAGTGCTCATCAAAGCAAAGCTATAAAGTCAAAAGAGGATGGGGCACATTTTATCGTTCTCGACACACAGTTTTGTACAGCTAGACTTTATGGTGACACTCAGTCTTGATATTTTTACATATTTTAAAAGTGCGGTTTATGAACCTTGTCTTCTGCTTGCATTATTAATTATTAACAAATTCTTTAGACCATAAAACTGATGCTAAGGTTTGATTTATAGTGTGCTGAAGGGCATTCAGGTTTTGATTTATTCTGCTCAGCACTGATAGTAACTATTCAACCCATATTTTGTAATGCATATATTCTTGATACTGTACTTCAGGGAAGATTTGGGTTCTTCTTGGAATAGAATTGCTGACATTTCAATGTTAACTTTTTACTGGAAATCCCTGTTAATTATCCAGAAAATATACTCTGTATATATTTATTTCTCCTTAATAGTAATGTTATTTACTTTGAATTTGTTTCAAAGAATTACTTAATTTTAAGCATGTATGTAGTTTCACTGGGGTAAAAATGAAGTACTTGTATACACTGGAAATAGTTACGTGTCTGTCTTGGCTTCTGAACTTACTTTTGAAGCATGTTGTACAATTTGTCAAACACTTCTTTAGCTCCGTTCAACCTTTGTGGCTTTAGATAAAACAACCACTGTGCCAATTTCTGTTCTCTTTATTGTCATGAATAACACTGTTGTGTCCATATTTTTCCATGAAAAACTAGCTTACTGTATTCCATAGGACCTTATTTCTATCTGCATGCACTAAAAAAAAAAGAGCTAGTGAGATTTTTTTTTTTTAGAGGATCTATGTAGATTTGCTATTTGTAGAATAAAGCAGAGTTCATATGTGTTTTAAAAATATAGAAAATATCTTCAATGGCACTGAACTCGCTGATTTTGAATGACTGTGTAGCCATTTGCAGCAATGATGACTAGTATTTCAGTGCTGCAAACAACTGAAACATGAATCCAGACTCGCAGTCTGTGAATCAGGGTAGTTTCTATAATGTCAATCGAGTTTGCAGAGCAGGTTTAACAAGAGTTGCTAAAGTAGCCATAACTTTAATTGTCTGTAGATGCTACTCATTTGTACCCAGCTGGATAGCACCTGGTTAGCGTGAATCACAACCAATCCTCTTTTGTTTGGTTAGTGGAAAATCAAGTGGCCACACTAGTAAGTTCTTCTAAAAGCAGGAGTGAAAATTTTCATTTTGCTTACTGAAATACCCAGGAATCAGCAAATTCCATTCACTCGGAAGACACTTTGCTCCAAAAAAGAGTGCATTAGTACCTCATGAAATAAATCTTCTGATAAACTTTGTTGTGTGACTCCAGAAATCCACATTTTTATTTTATTTGGAAGTTTCTTTTTCAGAAAATTCTGTTGCTCACAAGTGTGATAGAAAAATGTCTGAAGTGTAATACCTTTTTTGGTTTTTTGTGTTGGCTTGTTTTTTGTTTCTTTTTTTTTTATTCCTGATCAGAAGGCATGGAATTCAGACACCTTTAAATTCTTGGTTTGAAAATCTATAGGTTTTGGCACATTTTTGATGAAAAGTGGTAGAACTCGAGGAAATGTTCTAGTGTAGGACATGGGAGCTCGCAGGAAGGCATTCCTCTTAATGTAAGTAGGCTCACAGGTTGTGTGATTATTGTGACATTGGAACATTCCCAGACACCAGCTGGTACCACTGAGTGTTGCTGAGCACCCAGCCCCTTCTGGTAATTTCAGGCAAGTCCCTGTGGAAAGGAGGCTTAGAAACTTGGTTCTAGTCAAATTCTCTCACCACCTGCTATGCAGTGAGAAGTTTGTGCTGCTGGGCACTTACTTACACACATGAATACCGCTGGCACATGTAGAAACAACATCTCATGGAGTAGGGCACTGGCCATTATAGTAAGAGTAGCAAAATCTGACCCACAGCCTTCTTATTCAAACAGAGGCAGACAAAAAGAGGGTTTCAGCAGTCCATAGCTCTTGACTCTTGGTAAATGCATTTGGTCTCTAGCAAGTGCAGTAAGTGTTCCTACTCTGTTTTTCAGCCTTCAAAGTAGCACTAGAACCAGAGATTTTTGTTAAAATCTGCTCTAAGCAAATGCAACTATCCTTTTATTTTTTATCCTTTTTTTATCCTTTCAGCAGATTTTTTTTTCACAAGATCTTTGTTTCACTTGGAGCCTACGTTTTAACATACTGTCATGTTATTCTTTGATAAAACTCCTTGTTTCTCATTAGTGTCACTGGTCTCTGGTTTTGAGCAACACATTAGTTTTGCCAGATACTAAGCTATTTGTTATGCGTGTGTTAATTTGCTAACAGTCATCTCAGTATCTTCCCTTTTAGCCTCAGTATAGGTCGACTGAGTGTCAGTATTTGAAAACACACTGAAAGTGCATACACATGAGAATTTATTTTGCAAGTACAATGTAACCAGTATATATGACTAATATTTTACAGCAACTATGACTGGGAACTAATTTCTTTAATGCATATAGTAAACATCATTAGTAAATCTGATAACTGTCATAGTTGGTTTTTTTTCAGCTTTTGCTTAGAAAATGCACAAGGCAAATTGATCTGATCCTAGGTTATTTGACTTATTGCTTCATTTTTCAGTTATATTAGGACCAGAGATTAGAACAAGCAAGTATTACTTGTGTTATTATCTGAAACCTCTTACTTAGCTGCATGGTCTCTGAAGTTTGTCTAATACATGTTGTGGTATGAATTTTTTTTTTCATGCATTTGAGTAAGAGCTGCATTAAAATCAACAGATTATATTTTCAAATCAGTAGTGAGACCAAAAGAAAGGATTTCTTATGCCCTTTTTTTCTCTTTTTTGGGTTTTTTTTTTTTTTTGTTTTTTGAAGTTGTCTCAAAAGCTGACTCTATTCTACTACTGGTTTCTGTTTCTTTGATTTCAAAATGCTTTCATTTTACAGTGCTGCAGGCCTGCTTGCAACTGATCGCTGACAGCAAAAGTGATATTCAACAGAAAGGTAAGAATGTGTTCCATGATTTGTAGCTAACTATTCCATGTGTTAACTCTTCCATCTGATCTTGTCTAACTTCAAAGCAGTAACTGAGTTATGTTACCTAATTAAAAATAATTAAAAAGTCCCTGCATCTGGACAGCTTTTGCAAATATCCTCTTTTCAGTGGGGAAATCCAGTTAGTGGGACTAGAAGTCTTGACTAGACGTCAGCTTTGTTGGTTTTGGCAGATGAAAAGGAAGAAAATAACTTTTCTTTCTGATTACCCAAAAATTACTGTTTCTTTTAGATGATTCAAGCATTGTCCCTTGGCTTCTGAGCTTTAAACGTGGAACAGCTCTGGAAGAACAAGGAAATAAAATAGTGATCAAAGAAACAGGATATTTTTTCATTTATGGCCAGGTGAGAAAGTTTGATTCCCCTCAGCATCTGACTTTTAAAAGGATTTTTAATGTCTCTATACATTATGTTTGAAGTCTGCACCTTTCTGTTTTGTAGGTTTTATATACAGATACAACATTTGCTATGGGACACCTAATACAGAGGAAGAAGGCCCACGTGTTCGGTGATGATCTCAGCTTGGTGACATTGTTTCGTTGCATCCAAAATATGCCACAGTCTTATCCGAATAACTCTTGCTATACTGCTGGTAAACATCTAAGCTTTCCTTTTCTACGTTTGCAAAGAAACTCTATCACATAGAATTTGCAGTGTTGGGTGATGAAGTGTTGTGGTAGTTGTAAAGAAAATGGACTGCGTTTGTGTATCTGGTTAATTGTAGAATTAGATAATACTTTCAAAAAAACTTTTTATATAAAGTATTGGCAGTTGGAGGGTATGCATCTAACTTAGGTGATCTGAACAATTCCACTCTCTCCATTAACTATATAGTGTAGTTAGATACTTTAGTGTTGTCTACTTCAGGCATCTAACTAAAGTACCTAAAAGTACATACTATCTTTAATGAAGAAATCAGTTTAACTTAGGTGTACAGTCCCACATTTAGTTATACCAATAAAATATTTAGGAGTGATGTTCCATCTTAAAACATCATATAATACTTTTAGCCGCCCAGTTTTTGTCTACCTTACTCCAGGATTTCAAAAGATATTTCTTATCAGTTTTGCTCTCCTTAAAATGGCTGCTGCTGGTTTACTCTTTGGTTAGATAAAAAATAGTTAATTCCTCTAAGGAGCTCTTTCTGACTGCTCAAATTAGAAACGCCACAAGAAGCACCAATTAAAATATTTACTGCAAGTCCAGCAGGCTCAGTGCTCACTATATATTTATATCAGCAGTAGCATTTAGGAATTATTGTCAAAGTCTGTTAAACCTTGTTTGGTTGCTCCTATTTATCTGTCTTTCTCCCTTAATGGTGGATTTGAGGGTTTTCTCTTTTAATTTACACCGATTTTGCCCGAAAATAAAAATATTTTCTTTCAATGCTTTATCAAGATGTAGGTGACATTGATTGATGGAATTGACTGTTGGCAAGTAGTGGCGTTATACAAATGGAATGCAGAAGGAAGCTAATTTTTTTTACAAATAAACATAAATTTGCTACTTCCTCCTGGCAATTGAGGCTGTCCAATAATTTTCTTCAGTTTCCTGTCCCTCTACCCACACGTTCTGGAACCATAACCACCTTCAATTTCATCTGTCATCTTACCCTTGTATTACTTCCTACCTTAACTACGATATCTACTCCATCCTGCCACTTCACAGTTCCTGCTTCCCAAATTCCCACCTTTCTGCTTTCAGCTGGAAAACCAAATCCCACTGCAATATCTCATGCTGCTGAGCATGTGTCGCAGCAGGTGTTAGATATATTCTCAGTTCAGTGACTGCAACTTGAAGCTGAGGTGCTTTCAGTTATCACATCAGCTGATGTGTAACTGGCAGGAAGTGAACTTTTGTACTCTGCAGTTGCATCAATCAGCTGATGTCTGGTTACTTCATTTGGTTGGTAAAGCTCATGAGACCTCCTCCAGAAGTGTGGGAACAGAGTGGTCTAGGACCAGCAACACCCAATGCTGACCTTGACTGTCACATAACCATAAAGTGAAGGATCTGGGTACACCACTATTATGAATTTTTGCAGTGGTTGCATCAATGAGCTTTGGTAAGCTGAGTACAGAGTGGAGAGTAGGTCTAGCTCCACAGAAGATGTTAAGTGTCAGCTTTGGATAGCTGACAATTAGGTGCAGTTTCTAAGATTGTGCCTAGAAGATGAAAAAGCACTTGGCACAAGTAAGATGCTTATATTTTTTAAATTATGTGTAATGACTTTTTGAATACAGTTTATGAAAATAATTTATTTGAAATATTAACTTAAAAATATTCCAAATCTTTTGCCAGGCATTGCAAAATTAGAAGAAGGGGATGAACTTCAACTTACAATACCACGGAGAAGGGCCAAAATATCACTGGATGGAGATGGTACTTTTTTTGGTGCAGTTAGACTCCTCTGAAGCCCTTAATTTTGGTTATTATGCTTAATGCAATTTTCTTCTTTTCCTATGCCTTTATCAGAGAAATATTGAATTGTAGTAAAGCTGACAGTTCAGACTCTCCCCATACACCATCGGCTTCTGAGAACTTTTCTTTGGTTTAATAAGCGAACCCAAAACAGGAAACACACCAGACAGTTGTGAGATTCACATCATGTGATTGCCAGAAAGAAAATTTACTTTAGGCAAGGGGAGACTCTAAAAAACAATTGTAAAGCAATGGGGTTTGGGCTTTGAAGCAGTATCTTGTCCATAAGGCAAGCCAAAGAAGGAGTTGACCAAAAAGTACAGCGTAAACAGGACTACTGACTATTAAGTTATTATCCGTAACTGAAAAGGAAAGCAAGTACATCACAGATTTGTTTTGTTTCATTAATAAAATACCTGAAGTGTGAAGTGTGTGGAAGAAACATCGAACAGTTGATTCCTCATCAAAAAATGGAGGTGTCAAGTGTGTTCTGGGTTCTTCATTTTTCCTTTGACACCATGATTTTGTTGAAGGGGAAAGTCTTTATGTATGGGATAATGGAAACAAATACTTCAGAAATATTTGGAATAGTAGCCACTGGCTGGCTTGCTTCCGTGTGAACAAAAGGGGTATATATTACTAAAATCTATTAGTAGTTAGTAACTAGAATTAATTTTACTGGAAAAAGGACATATGAGATGGTTCAACAGCTCACTCTTCAAAGCATTGCTACTCATCAAGGTGTATGTGTAAACTTACATACATAAGCAAGGCAAGGGTAAAAACACAGTGGGATTAGACACAATACAATAGGTGGAACTTGATTTCTGGCTTCACAATTTCTGCAGTCTTATATAGATATGTATATATATACAGTATATATATGTGTATATATATGAAAGTATGTGCACACACTTATATAAGCCTTTGACATTTAGGCATAGAATTTTATCTTCTTTTGAATAGCTTATCCAATGGAAATATTACTAATACATATTTTTGTATTTCACTTGCTTTTTTGTATGATCTATTCTATGCAATATAGTACAAAGAAAAATCCAATAAACCTGGAACCAGTCTTTTAACTAAGAAAATACATTTGTATGCAGAAGTCTGGGCTTAATCCTTAGTTTAACTATAGGCTTTTTTCTGCAGTTTTGTGTAGAATGAATAACTCTGTTTTATAAAAAAAAAAAATCAGACCTGTAGAAAGATAAAACAGATGTGGGGTTGTGTTTTTTTTTTCTCTGTGTGGTTAGTTCAGTAGATTTATGTCTATCCAAATAATCCATGTGTATTGCATGGTCAAGGTAATAGCATGGTAATAGTGTGGTGGTCTAGGAACTATTTTAAGGCAAACATAGAATACTTATTCCACTGATCTTCAAAGAAGTATTGAAGTGCTACTGGAATAGATAAAATGATAAAATTCATGGTAATGAACTGTAATTAATTTGAAAATATTTTTAGGAGTTGAGACTTATGTCATATAAGCTCATTTAGTAAAGAAATAAGCTTTTTGTATTGCAATCTCCTTGTCTGTTTTATAAATCATGCTGATTTGATTGAGTTCTCATAGTGATAGACAACAAATAAGAGATTTGGAACTAGGAATTACAGATCATGGTAAACTAATGAAACAATTAATTCAGCTTCTATGGGCTTCAAGAAGACATTTCAGCAATAAGCATAGGTGCATTTGACTGCCACACTGCGATTTTTATGTAGCTTAACTATAGTTTCAAAATCTCTGCAGGTCTTCCTTATACAAATTCATTTACTTATGTGTCCTGGTACTGAAGCTGCTGCTGCTGATGATTGTTATTATTATTATTATTATTATTTAATTTTGATGTGCTAAGTTTGCAAAAAAAAAAAAAAAAAATTTAAAATCCTTTACAGGAACTCTCAATTTAGCCAAAGGTACTGTGATGCTACATGTAGGTAAAAAAATTATTCACGTTCAATGAGTTATCTGTCATTACTGACATATATTAAAGAGATGCCCAGAATCCCTGACCAGATGCCTGTTGTTTTTAGTGTTGTCTGATTATAAGATGGAAATTTCCCAGAGACTTGATGGCTAAACCTAAAATTTTACTTTTGGTATATAACTTTTTCCAGTGGTTTCAGTGAAATTGCGTGTGCTTAGCTTAAGACAATTCTGAAGGTGTTTGTGTTCTTAGAAGGGGAAACTGACATAAACAGACACAGTGTAACATTTTAAACATACGGAACATAGCAAAAATTATGTAAAGCTATATCAATTGTCATCAGTACCCTCTTCTTCATCATGTTCCTTCTGCTGCTGGCAAATGTGGAGAGAGCAGAAGTTTGGAAAGTGTTCAGGGTATGGTATTGCTTAGAGGAAACATTTCTCATTGGAGCACAAGAGATATCAAAAGCGTTCCTTTCCTTTAGTAGGAAAAATCTGAACCTCAAGTTTCTTCACAAAAAATTTGAACTGCGAGAACCTCCATCACTGTGCAGAGTGGAAGTCAACAGACCTCAGATATTTCTACTGACAAAGCTGGTAATTTTGTTATTGCTGGATTAGTTTTCTGGTGGCTTTTGAGAAAATTTGTCTTCTCAAAATTAATCTGCTTCTGCACAACGTTGAGTTTTAACAGATCAGCAGTTTCTAACCAAAGCAGGAAGAAAAGGAGAAAACCTCATTGCTGATAATTCTGCTAACAAACTGGTGAGGCATGAGATAGCAAAGTGCATCCAGACCGCAGTGATGCTTGTGCTTGAGTTAGTGGGAGTTACTAAAACTTTCTGCATTTGATAGATGTTATTTAAATAAGTGTGATAGCTAAAAAGTAGTATTGAGTTATTTCATACCATATTTCACATTCTTATCAAAGATATCAAGCATTTAAGATACATTTCTGCAAATACAATAATAGGTGCCAGTACTCTCGTTCTTTTTCATATTGTGTTAAGCAGCATCTTGGCAAACAAAAGGGACTTGAGCATTTTCTTTCCAGTACATTTTCACAGAAAGTGTGAGCTTGTATTGTTCTTTCCTTTTTAATAATGTGCAGTTGGCAGGCATAGCTGCTTTGCAGCATGAAATTTGTATCTTAAAAACAAAAATGTTTGTTATATAGTGTGCAGTTGCATACCCTACCAACATACAGACTATACTCATTTACATGGCTCTCCTGCCTCTGTGTTTTAAACTGCGCAGCATTTGCCATTATGTTAATTTTGGCTGTCCCATACTTTTGCCAAGCTTACACTGCTGGAGTTGAGATTTTCTGTATCTCTGGTTTATCCCTTAGGTTGAATTGTCTTGAATAACTTCAGCCCCCAAAAGTTCTACTTTTCCAAAGATGAGGGTCTGGAAAATGCGGCGTTTGGATATTTTTTTAGTGATTTTGCAAATTCTTCTTTGGAAAGGTCTAGAGACTCACTGCTTTGACAGAAGAAACATGTGCAATGTGGATTTTGCTTTCTTTTAATTTGGGGTTTTCTTTTTTCCTTTCTTGTGCAGTCATATTTGGACAAGGTGTATGTTTTTGGAGAATGTTTTATGCTTTCCCTAGTTATAAGCACATCCTATCTGTGCGGAAAAGGGTGAGGAAAATGTTCCCAGCAGTTTTGTCTCCTGGCTGAGTCCATCACCAGTAAGATCTAACTTGTTTTTCAGGGTCAGTCCAAGCAGCAGTGAGAAGTTAGTTGAAGCAAACACAAATAAGAGGGAAGCTAAGTATTTGCTGTAAAAATGGTCTCATGGAGTTTTCAGGTTACATAGAGCTTGGGGTGATGCAGGAAACAAAATGGATTTGGACCTGGACTGCAGAAATGAGACAGACTGTACCTGGGATTTGATTGCTTGTGAGGTAGGGAGAAAAGCAAGGGCATGAAATGGACTTAGTGTGAAAAGCCCAGAAAAGCAAAGTTAACAGCTTTGTGGAAAAGGGCCAAGGGTTCCTAGGGAAAAGCAAGCTAAAACACAAGCCTACAGTGAGCCTTGTCACAGCCTTGTCAAAGTTAAGAATATCTTAACAGGAGTGTCACCATTAGATTAAGAGAAAGGGGTATTGGCACCTTTCAGAGTGTATTTGGGATACTACATCCAGGTTAGACACGCTACACCCAAATACAAGAAGGACAGTGAGAATCTCGAGGGAGTCTGTTTGTAATGGAAGGGAGTGGTCAAGTTGGAGTACATGCCTACTCTGCTGGTAGGGGCTGAGAGAAATAGGTTTGTATAATCAGGAGAAGAGGCTTGGAGGTCCTAATAGCAGCCTTTCAATACCAATTAGGAGGTTGTTAAGCAAAAAGAATCACACCCTTTGAGAGGTCCATGGTAGTGTGAGAAGAGGCAATATGCACAAATAAAACTGGGAAGTTTGAAATTGGCATAAGGAAAACAATTACCATGATGTCATGGTCCATTTGGATCTCTTAGATTCACAGGTCAACACTTGGTAAATTAAACTTAATTTTATGAGCTTATTGGGAAGGAAAGATGACAAGGGTTCAGACCCTTTTGTAAAGACTGGTCTAACGTGAATTCACTGGTTAATCACTTAAGTCATGAGGTTTCTAACTCCCAAGCTCTCTAATTCATAACTCATAACTTGAAACTTGTGCACCTATAAGCAAAACAGTTACCTAGCTGCCAGTGAGAGCAGCTGCATCCTTTCTCCACAAGGTGCACATGTTCCCTGCATCACACTGAGAAGCATGACAGCTTCAGGAGTCCAATTGCTGTTGAACCTACTTTGAAACCTCTCGGGTAAATTTACATATTTATACCCTCCAGCTTGGAAGTTTGGTCTACGTTACTTCTGTGAGTTGGCAATGTATGAAAAAACGGCCAGACAAGAAATGCACAAGGATGATGGCTGCAGGAATCAGCAAGCTGCAGGTGATAAGGGCTGTATAATGACATTTAGCCCTTTCTGGCCACTGTGTCCTGCCTATATCTTGTCTTTGTTTTGACTTAAGGGTGCTGATCCTAGCATACATCAGACCTTAGCATTAGCTACGTGTTAGCCAAAATCTGAGCAGGAATTGCATGAAGGGACACCATGCAGACAGGCAACCACTGAAGCAGGTTACCCAGAGAGGCTGTGAAGAATCTGTTCCTTCAGATTTCCAATACCTTAATGAATAAAGCCCTCAGCAACATGGTCTGAATTCAGTGTTGATCCTGCTTTGAACAGGCCAGAGTGCAGACTTCCCAAACGATCCCTTTCTCCTGGCTGATTTTATGATAAGAAATTAGGAGAGGGGGGAATGCGACAGGGCGGAGAAACTGCCGAGACTGGTAACAGTCAGAAATGGTCCTGTTGGGGAAGGAAGGGTGCTTATTTCCCGAGTACAAATGTAACATGGGTCCCTCATGTGTGCTTCAACAATATCAGCAAACATTTATGTAATGCATGGGGTGGGAGAGGTTCCAGTTAAGCACAACAAGCTGCTAGCACTCATAGGGTGCTGCTTAACCCAAACCGCAAGAGTGTAAATGGAATCAGACCATGTGGCCAAGTAGTGATCTTCATTCACTCAGTAGCAAATTTCCTTTGGCTTTTAGTTTCTTCTACCATTCCATCCTCCTCACTTCACTCAGTGAATAGGAGGCACTTACTTTCCTGTGGAAAGTGGGATATCAATGAAAGTATTTTAAGTTGGGGCCTAGATTAATTTTCAGAAATATTAGTAGGAAGTAGTAAATGAGGAAGAACATGCAAGAAGATAAATGATAATGACCTATTTAAAACAGAATTGTATTCCTGCTCTGTCTGTGAGAGCTGGCTGAAACACTGTTTACTTTCTGCAGGTTTTGATTTTTTTTCAGTATCCCTGGCTTAGTACCCAACGGCCCTTTTGGAAGTCTATGCTCAGTTCCCCCAGACATCATTTTCAACTTGGTAACAGTTCCTTTGGTCTGAAATATTTTAAGCAGAATATGCTGGGCTCCACAAAATGTGGTTTTGGCAAAGTTCTATTTTGTCCAAAAATTTCCAAGTTGCCCTAGTCTTTACCGCATAGTTCCTTAAACCAGATTTTTCACAGGTGCTCTGTGATTGAATGTTCCTCATTTTCTGGCTGACTGTCTGATATCCTTGTGGTCTCATTTGCAGAAGTCTTGAAACTCACAGCTGCAACTGAAATTAGCAGGAGCTGTATAGAGGGCTGTATAATTCTGCTTACAAATACTACAGCAACAAATATTCTGGAAGAATCCTGAGAAAAATCAATTCTAATATAAAGGCAAAATTGGTTAAGAGTGTGCAGTCAGCAAAGAGCTGCACTTTGGAAAAGTAGGAGGAGAAGTTCTCAGATGACTGCTTGGATGCTGGACATCATACTGCATTCAGTGTGACAGTGATCGTAATTGGAAGGGCAATATGAGATCATACAAAGCAACTTCTGTTACAGCTGGAAGGAAGTATAACTGGGATTCCAAGGACAATTTTGGTCCATCCTCATTGTGAGCATTAAACTTCATTGGAAGATTTGGTAGGAGTTGGGGACAGAGGCCCTCCAGAGTCCTGTTCCTACTTTTGCACTGAACGAGAAGTCCCAGTCTGCCCAAACCTCACAGAAACTACTACATGTAGATGTGGAAGGGGTGGTGAGAGTTCTACCTGTGCTTAGACAGTGTTTGTCTCCCCATTAAGGGAACTAGAAAGCAACCGCTTCGTAATTCCTGACACCACTGGAGAGCAAACCTAGCACTTTAAAAGCAGGAAGAGTAAAGGGAAAGTTTTACTGGAGGACAGCAGAGAAACAGTGTCTGGTGGCAGATAAGGGTTTCTTACCTAGCTTTGTTTGTCATCCGAATGAGAAGGTCAAAAGGATGAGTTTTTTAAAGCTATACAAATCTGTTTCATAATAATCAGGTTTGGTTTTTTTTTTCTTTTTTTTTGTCTCAAAGAGGAGATTTGCCACCTCCCCTCACACCAAGATGGGGACAGTAAGAGCAAAGGGAGTGATTAGGGAGAAGGGTCATGTCAGATGCTGTGACAGATGGAATAGGTAGGTGAGTTAGCTGTGTGGGAGAGGGGCATAAATCCAAGGCAGGAGAAAGAAGACTGCTGTGCTGCTGCTGCTGCTGCCTGTCTTCTCCCACCATCTCAGTTGTTCCATGCAACCTTTCAGTCCTGTGCTAGTCTGGCATTCATCACAAATGGTAATTTTTTCAAGAGCCAGTTCATGACAGGTCATACTTACACTTCTATTCCGTTATCAGTTGCAATTCCCAGCCAAAATCACCAGTGCCAAACCTGTAGAAGAATACTGATGATGCTCTAGTAAGATACTACACTGGAAATGTGAGTCAGTGCCGAAGGAAATGAGCAGGCTGATGAGAAATGAGGTTAAGTCTACCATTCTTCATCTGTAAAATTGTGACAGTACAACTTTTCTGTCTCTTAGGCTGTCAGAAACGTATCTTCTACCACCAGTGAAAGCAGTGAGCAGTGGAAAGAGAAGCACATGGTCTGCTACTTTTTCCATTATGTATTTCCTTTCTTTCTTTAGCTGTTCTATCCAGAATCCCCTTTCCTAGCTTTCTTTGGCCTTGCTCTCTTGTATTCATCACAATCATGACAAAAATTACTCTAAACAACAACAAAAAAAAGCTAGAACAAGCAAGAGTTTGCAAAGCAGAAAAGAGATAGCTAATTTGGATTGCCTCCCTCGTTAATTTTTGGTGGACGACTTCACATAACCTTTGTCACCACCGTTTTTAGGCAGCTCGAGCCTCACATAGCTGGATGGCACAGCCGCCTTTTCCCCACCGGAGGGCAGCCAGCGCTCACACCAAACGGCATCTTTGCCGCATTTTCATCACGGCACAAAACAAGCTGGTAGTAAAAAATCGTCTCCCCTTTAAACTGAGAGTATCACTTCCGACAGTACACGTTTCAGAGAGAGATAAAGATAAACCAGAAAAGGAAAAGAGAAAAAAGAAAGAGCAAGCTTCTGGAGCTCTTTCCAGTGTTCTTCATTCAATACCAATGAAGCAACCTTTCATGCGTGTGAATGAACAGAGGGCAAAAGCTGTCTCTTACATTTTGCGCAAAACACAACAACAACAAAAAAAAAAAAAAAGCTTTCTTGAACTTCTTTCGGCTTGTCTGAGGGAAGAGAAACATTTCTGGTTTATTTCTCAACATGCAATATTTAGTTGAGAGGAGTCTGAAAGTGAACACCACTGACATTCAAAGTACAGGCAAAGCTAGTAATCTTGCACAGCACAGAATTGGGTCTTCCATCATTGTCCCAGTGTCAGAAAATCTGTGATTTTTAACCATTTAAGTATTTTGGTCATTGCATTACTATGGATCAGGCCACCCTTATCATTAACTCTCACTTCCCTCTCTTTGCTAATCTGGGTCTACACCCTCTCAATGTCTGCGTTTGTCACCAGGCTCTCTCTGGTATAAGAAATTCTGATTTATAGATATATTCATCCATACATTCCAAGCAGGAATGGATCCTTCTGCAAACTCTTGAGCAGCTGTATGGTTTTGTTTTGTGTTTTGTTTTGTTTTGCTTGTTAAACAGGTTGAAAAGCTAGGATAGAAAGAATAGTATTGGTTCTGTCCTTTAGAAGCCAATGCTGTGAGATGTTTTCAGTAAATCAATTTTCCTTATCTTGGTTTAATAGCATAGTGGTGAGAAGAAAAATCGGTACTGATTTTGCAATATGGACCTTACCTTTTGAAGGCATTATTCATTTCCTTGTAACTATCCTCTCATTTTCCTTGTTTTCTACGACACATTTCACATTAGCACCGAGCCTCTTTGCTGGTAAAGTGGGAACAATGCAAACGCCATCCCCTCAATACTTCTCTCATACCCACAGTTTATAGAGCTGATGTGTTGTTTTATTCTTCTCAAATATTTGCTGCTTTGGAGATGGTGATTGCTTATTCATTAGTTCTCTCCATTAAGGAAATGTACTAAAACTGATCCCTTGGGATGCAGATGCTGCTGGTCCCTGAAGAAGAGCCCAGCTGAATGACAATGTTATGCACCGCTGGGGCTAAGCACTGCCTTATTGCCCCATTTTCTTACCTTGCTGGTGATGAATGTGGCAAATCACCTTGGCTTTCTTTAAACACCCAGGACTATGCTCTTCTGGTGGCTTAATGAAGATTTCTGTAATAAGGATGCCTCCAAGTTTTGAGGCAACCATCCAGAACCCCAATGTAGTCCATGGGGAGAAACAGGCATTTCTATGACAATTTCTTATAAAGCAAATGATTTGTGGGTTGGGTGAATCATACTGCAGATTAGATTTATTTATTTTTTTCTTCTATGACTGTAAGACCCTAAAGTTACAACCTCACACAATGTAGGTATCCCAATTTTGTTTCTAATCTCACTTGTCTACTGTAGCAGCCAGGGATCACAAAAGGGAGCATGCCATTTCATTACACAGCTTCCCATTTAGGAAAGGAAGAAGACTATTGCTGAAAATTTTACTTCTTGCAGCAAGAAAGGTGAAGGCTAAGAACACCAATATCAGACTTGTGTATAGTAAAATTATTGTATTAATGCTCCAGTTTGGAGGGAGAAGTGTGACTTAATTGGAATTAATAGGTTAAATCAGACTGCTGACTTGGAGGTTACATGGGTTGAGACAAGCTTTGCAGAAAGGAAAAGCAACAAGTCTGCAAATTGAGCTGGCAATGGCATATAAAACCAGATTAGAGAGGATAGTCTTTAAGGCATTATTTTTAACTTGGCATTAAGTCAAATATTTAAAGGCGATCACTTTTTCCTCATTATGTGAGACTACTTCAGCAAAGGTTGATTGGGCAATGTTTGTTAATAAACTGAATAAGCAAAGTAGCCAATGAAATTCTTAGTGAGAGTGGAAGAGACTGAATTGGAATATATCAATAATCCAGTTAAGAATGTAACTGTATTCATAGACGGTTTTTAATCCAGCATGTTGTTAGGGAATAGAAAGCTGGAGAAGTCTGACCTTCACATTCATAATACACACACATAGAGGTACACACTGATTCCGAGGAAACTCCAGGAACTCGCCAACAAAGTTCTAAATTGACAAGCAGGTATTCTTCATTGCAGCGCTGGGAAACACAGGGGATAGCACCTCCTAATGTGCGTCCCCGTACTGCCCCGCAGGCCATCCTTTTACAGTCACTGGGCGTACATACATATTCATGAGGCTACACAAGTTTCTCATAGGTATGCAAAAGGTGATGGTGGTCTTTGAGAGTCGTTTACAGTATTCATAGCCACTGGCAATTTTTGCAGCTCCAGCTTAATTAATATTACAGACTTAGCAATCATCCTGTCCTTTTACTGAGTAGATAGTTTCACTGCTCCCTCCCTGGACATCTGCTGGTCCCAGATACTCGTCATTCCCAGATCCTGTTTGTCTACATTTTTGACCTAAGTTCCAAAGGACATAAAACAAAGTCAGTTACCTTCATGGGTCTGTTACTTTCCATTACAAAGCCAGCAGCAGTTGTCTTTCTCCTTTAAGTAGTAGCTGGTGCAGCACTGTGTTTTGGATTCTCAGCTTGGGAACAGTGCTGATAACACCAGTGTTTATAGTTATGGCTTAGAATGTTCAGGCTGGCCAAGGACTTTCT
>JASSUY010035899.1:0-16524 GCA_032466535.1 Forpus xanthops
TGGGGCAGCAGACACAGCGGTCACGGAGCATCCCCGGCCGCATCGCGCTTCCTGCCGAGCCGTGGCCCCGCCGCGGGGCTGGGGGGGGGTACCGGGCCGGGGGGGGGCGGTTCGGCAGCGCTGGTGCGGTGCGGGGGCTGCGGTTGTGCGGCCGTGTCCGGGTGACCCCGGTGTGGGGATCGCCCCTTGCCGTTACTCAGCAGTCCTCGGCTGTCTGCATTACGGGGTGCCGGTGTTCCGTTGGCCTGGGTGATGGATGTGCTGCGGGGCTGACGGGTGCTTCATGCACTCGGTAACGACACAGAATGCAGCAAGAGAAGGTGTTCGGGGATGTGTTGCATAATGGGACGCGCTGCTCGCGAATCCCCCCCCGTGTGAAACGGAAATACCGAGTGATGTGATGTTAGGAGCTGGTTTGAGTGTCGTTGATGTATAATACGTGTTTAAAGTGGCTGAGGGCCCTCGGGCTCTCAAACAAAACCCCGGCGGAGACTTTGGGAATCGGCATTCCGTTTAAGAAAGTAAATGTTATCGCTGTTGGTAAAATAAGAGTTTGTTGGTAGCTACACTCTGACATGTCCTGGCCTTAATTCCACTGTGAAAAGTGCTTGCTGCCTTTACTGGTATGTGCTGGAATTTGTCTTCTACTTGTAGCCTGTTTCTTTATTTCTTTGACACAGTGTCTTCTGTGCCCCATGTACTCGGGTGTTTTCAAAATGCATTCTGTACCCATAAGCTTTTGTATACTCAGATGCGTCTAAGGGGGAAGTTCTGTGTCAAATATTGCAATTGGAATTGAATATTTGGTTGTGGGACATTAAAGCTAATGTGACTTAAAACTTCTTAGTCAGCTGGAATGATCATTACTCAATGTGTAACACGGACGTGAGCATAGAACAGTTCAAACTTGGCACCTGGAATGACGAGGTCAGGGCTGTTTTCTTTTTGGACATCTCAGAGTTGGCATCTTAGCTCATAACTTTGCTTATGTAAGAGAAAAGCTTTTTGCAAAGTTCTTTAAACTGATTTGCATATTTTCAGTGCTTACAGTGAAATGAAGGGCTGGAAATGGGCTCTTTTATGTACGTGTGCATCCGCACACAAGTATGTGCGCTTCAGAAAAGGGGTCATTAATTCATTTACATGTGGCCTGTTTAGGCTAACAATGTTTTCCAGCTGGTTGGTAGGATCTTTTCTTGCCTGCAGTGTATCACTGAGTGAGGAAGAAGCCAATGATTCAACTGCCAGATTTAAGGGAAAAACTCTTCTTTGAAGAGTTTCAGGTGCTGAGGAGTGCTTCTGGGTGCTGGTTGGTTGCAGCCATTCCTATTGCCTGCTTGTGACACTTTCAGAACTTAAACTTGGCCGTGTAGCTTTTGATAGCTTTCAACTGTTAATTCAGTTAATCGAAAATTTGTTTTCCTGCCTTGTCAGTGTTCATTGTTTATTGCTTTCTGAAGAAATTACCTGTTGTCTGTGGTACTTTGGTTGTACAAGTAGTGTAAACTTTGTTGCAGTTTCTTCTAGAGGAAAGGTAGAGGTGTTGTGCGCATGTGATACAGTAGCTTGGAAAGGAGCTGGAAGGCTGTGTAGTGGTCAGTCCTGTGAATGCTGGGCCTTGTGCTCTCAGATTCTTTCCCTGCCAGTTGCTTGCAGGGAAGACTTCAGGTTTGTCAGGCGTGTGGCTTTGAGAAAACAGGGTGAGAAAAGGTGTTGGAAACTCCTTGCTGCCTGTCAGCGGATGGGCCTCCAGCCCTCACTCGTGTGGTGGTGCTTTGGTTATTCTCTGGTCAGCTGGGGGGTATGAAGAGGCAGTTGTGAGCTGGCTTTTCCCTTGAAGGGTAGGGGAAGGATGTAAGCCTGGAGGCACTGAGGCTGTCTCAGTCTGTCAGCTGCTCTGCTAAGGACACAAATATCTGCCCTTTGGTTTAGGCGTAGGTGGAGGGAGGGAAGTGTGTGCTGCCAGGTTGATGGTGGAAGGCTTACTTCACTGGTGACATAAATTCCACAAAGATACTATATCTAAAGAGATAAATTAAGTAGAAGTAACTCTTGGAAAAACCTTTTAATTCTTTACTGTCTGAATCCTTTGATGAATTGATTCAGATAAGATCTGGGGGAATTCTGGAGTAGCTGGTATTAAATATAGGTTAATTTTGATGATTCTCATCTGGTGGTGGTTGGGAGTCAGGAGGCAGCTGAGGTGTTCCTCTGGGAGGTCAGGAGTGCTGCTCCTGGAGCCCAGTCAGTGCCTGCCCAAGGCTGGGAGCAGTTCCAGATCCAGGATGGGCAACACAAGCATCTTGTCAGCAATGCTTCTGATACTGTCCTGCCCAGGGAGCTGCTGTTCGGGTGGGAAGGGCTGGGGCAAAGGCAGGGCTCTGAACTGAAGCAGGATTTGATGTGGGTTTTAACGCGAAGCTGAGGTGCAACTTCTTCCTGTTTGATGTAATTCGTTGGTTTCCTTAACATTTCTGTGCCAGTGCTCAAACACAGGACTTCTTCAGTGAGTAGAGGCCTATTCCAAAATTTCAGATACTGCATCAAAAGATTGAAAGGGCAGAAATTTAGTTGTGACTAAAAATGTTGACCTGTATGTACTGTGCTGCTCTGGCTGTGCCCAACAGTGTGCAGGTAAGAGCTGAGGGCAGTGGGGTTTGAAGATTTATCAGGCTGACATATTCATAGTAATTCTTGTGTACCTGGTGAGCATGGGCCAGAACTGAAAGCTGCCATGGGCTGGATCTGAAAGCTATCAGGTTTTTACACTGGTGTGTGGAAAAAGCTTGCTGCCTCTCATTCAGCTCATCCACTTATCAGTTGTTGAATTTGCTGATGCTTAAGCTTGTCCCTGTTGGCAGGAGCTGCGGTTGGTCTCCAGGCAACGCTGGGCTCTGAGCATCTCTGCCTGCTCCAGAGAGGAAAATTTTCCACTGCAGGGGGAGGATTTTTCCTCCTGCTAATTCTTTTATCTGGCTTTGTGTTACCCAAGGTTATTGTATTTTCGAAACAATACAGGGACAGTTTTCAAATATAAAGAGGCTATGTTTTAGGTTTTTCAGGTATAACTGCAGATGTGTGTTTCTATAGGTTCTGTTAGAAATACTCATTAGAATGTTATTTTGGGGCCTTTCTCAATAACTGTGTTTCAGAATAATTCTTCCCCCCCTTTTGCAAAAACCTGTATGATACAGTATGATGTGCTGTAAATAGCTAGAAGTGTCTCTCCCTGCAAAATCTGAAGTACTGGAAGAGATAATGGAAGCAAAATTGCTTGTTCAGATGAAGGTCTCATGTTGGTTATGTTTAATCAGGTGTTTAGGGGCTTGGAATAGTCGCTGAAATCTTTTGTAGCTTCTTGTGTAGCACCAAGTCTTTGAGGTCTGACTGTGTCTCTGGGGGGCAGTACAATGGCAAGTGAGTTTTTGGTTCGTTTTTTTTCTATGGTGACGTCAGTTAGATGAATGTTACCAGTTTCACCTCTCTTCTTTGAAAGAAGGAAGTACATGACATCATCTTGCTGTCTCTGAGTTGTTGGCTCTTTCAGAAGGCTGACTCAATTTAACTGCAGATAGGAGGTTAAATTAGTGGTGGATGTGTTCATATTGATATATAACTGGTGGTGTAACTGGGAATCTGGTCAAGCTAACTCAGGAAAGAAATGGATCTGACATAATAGAACCAGTCCATTTTCTGACATCTGCAAATATTAATGTTAAGGATATAGTTCTAGATGGGGAGGGAACAAAATGCTTTGGAGAATCCTTTTGGAATTCATGGAGATAAATAATCTCTCATGGATGAGCAGTAAATGTGGTAAATGCTGACTGAGCCGCAGTGAGTGGTGTGTGATGAGAGGTCTTGCAGTTCCTCCAGTGAACCACCTTTCCTGCATTTAAATGTAAGTGCTGAATGGTGATTTCTTGTTTGAAAGTGCAAGTAATGTATTAAGTTCACTATGCACAGTTTGCTTCCTAAAATAAACTGCCTTTCAGAAGCTCTACTTGTTGAATTTTTACTGTTCTCCTGACTGCTGGTTTTAGAGATGCAGAGTTGGAAGATGAGCACAGGCGGATGGAGGGGCTGTGTCGCAGGGTTTGGTACAGAAAGTGGCACTCATCCCATCTGAGTCTTCCTTTTTGGTCAGCGACAGCTTCTCTGACGACAGTTGTGCAAACCAGACTTGTTTGTGTTGTGTATTCACTGCCTGCTATAAGAATTGCCTATAAAGCAACAGATGTGTTTGGGGGAATGAGACTGACTGTGGTTGTGTCCATTTCTGCAGTGAATGCAGCATCTCATCCAGCAGGGTGCTGAGAGCAGAGCAGCCGAGCCCCTGCAGAGCTGCCTTTCACAGGTTACTGATATGGAAAAGAGTTTTCTCAAGTGGTTTTGTTACTGCTGTTTGAATATGTAAACTGTATAAGATTAAAATGGATTAATTCTTTGACAGTGATTATTCTGGTGAGCCTGTAATTGACCCCAGATGGTGCATATGAGATCACTGAGCGGTGAAACAGGAAATACAGAAGTAATTCTTGGGTTTTTTTTTTGGTTTGTTTTTTTCCTCAAGTGTTATTGGATGACTGCAGGTGAGCTTTTGCAAAGGTTCTTGTCCCATTGCTAGGGAGAAACTGCTCAAAATGAGGGTTTGCCATGGAAACATTCACGACTTTCCCCCCTTGGTTGTGTTGTTCCATTTCTGAGTCTATCTTGTAAGACTCCCTTCCTGTCCTTACTTGATCTTATCCAGTCCACTGCAGTTTAACAGGAAGAACAGTGAAATGATTCTGTAGTGTTTGGGGTGAGCATCCAGGTATTTTCAGAACTTCTTAGGGAAACCATGTAGAGGTCACTGCATCATATATACTCTCTTCCATTTACGATGCGAATCTAGTTTGTGTTGCCTCATTTGAGATATGTTTTCAGTAGCTTGGAATGTTTTGAAACAAATACAGTTGAAAAAGATGCATTAAACGCATCTCATGAGCCTGAGCTGCTTTGGAACAAAACCTCCCCATCTGTTGTCAGAATAAAGGCTTGGAACCTACACTTGAAGAATTATAGTTAAAAATGTGGATGGGCAGTTGAAGTTTAGTGACTATCTACTTCTTGGGGTACTTGACTATTTTCAACAAAAAGGGACTAAACTTCTTCATTATAAGTATGTTGACTTCAAATGAAGAGGTTGTCTGTACGAATGAACGTACACATGAATGAAATACGTAATTGTGCATTTTGGGCACCATTCTTCCTGTCATAGTTTATTTACTGTTGATCTTTGCTTTCTGCTCCTGGAAATTTTTGGTCAGATAGCTAAAATGGATTGTAGGATTTGGGTATCTAAGCTTAAATTTAGCAATCTCGTCCTGTGGGCTGCTAATGTTTATAGTGTAAACGTGTTGGGGACTGGGATTTCTGAAGGTAATACAGGTAAAGTATTTCTGCAGTTCAGTGATGTGTCCTTCGAACAGGACTTAACAGTTCTGTCTAGCAGCTTCTTGTATGTGGCAAGTTGCTCACAGCTCAGGGGCCAGCCACAAATATACCTGGTTCTTTTTATTGAGAGGCTAGAAATACGGCTCCCGGACTGCTAAATTCATGGTAACAAGAAAGCTGTGGATGTATTTTAATCTTGGTGCTAGAATTTCTGGTGGTTTTGGTGTATTGAATAACACTTTCATGTGTGTAATCCACACAGTTTAGCTCTTGCTGTTACATTTTCGGGAGATTAAAGGCTGAATGCTATTTTGGTTTCTCCACGACAAAGGGCAGTATTGTCTTTTTATAGCAAGTGGTGGTTTTAGCTGCTGGTGCCAAATAATGTTTTAAGATGGATCAGTTTCTAAGTAGGAAGTATAAGTAGCTTAGTTTTAGTGGTTTGGGTTCCTTAGTTTCCATGACATTTTTACTTAGAAAAGGAACCAGTTCTTAAATTACACATTCCCTGGAAAAACTGCATGGCTCAGGACTGCGTGTTCTTTTCTGGTCGAGTATGCTTAGTAACCTGTAACTTGGCTTTATTTTAGTTCTAGAGAGATAAAATAGCTTTACCTGAGAGGTAAAGCTGGCATTTCTCCAGAGCTTTGTGTATGTGGTTGTTGAGTTTGCAGATGGTGTCGGGAAAGCTCAAAGCTGTTGTATTGAGCGTGTAACCTCCTGACTGAGGTTTTGGGAATTGCAGCAGAGGCACTGCTCTGCAGGTTCTGTTAACCAAAAACTGGAAGCTCTTGGTTACTCTCCCTGATTTCCCAAGCACAAGGATTGGGGCACTGGGTTCCTTCTGGGAATGTAGAGCTGGTTTGAGAATGATAATTGTGCATGAAGAATGACACTGGAACATTACGTAGGTTCAGGTTGGTTGGTCATAGTTTGCTCCCTTCATAGGTTATTCCTAATGTTCTGCACTTCTTCATTTTGTCTGTTAAACCTGTATTCAAAAGTTGCTCTGGTATTTGCTACTAGAGGTGGCTCTGCAGCTGTGGTGTTAAATTTACAGGTGCAAATAAGTGTCTTAACCTGAGTGCTAGTTAATTTTCCACAGCAGCTACTACTGTGTTTGGGTTATAATTAAAGGAGTCAAAACTAGAGCTCCTTGTTTAGAGACTAAAAGGAGATAACTTGAACATGCTGGCTTAAAAAAAAGGGTTTGTGCTGAGATTACATCTTTATATACACTTTTGAGCATCTCAGTGCACTGTCATTTCTGTATTGCAGATGAAATTCTTAGTTTATAGAAAAGGCCTTGATGATCAGGTGTGACGTACCTGACCTGAGGCCCTCGGAAGATTTCAGGGTGGTGTTCTGCAGTCTTAAACTTCCTAGAGATTTCTAAAAGCCATTTGGTTGTTCTGAAGACCTGTTAAGTGTTTACAGAGATGCTGGAACACTTTCTACAAAACCTAAATGCTCTTTCAGCTGAGTGTGGCTTGTCCTGTGCCAGTGATGGGTGAGCTCTGGCACACAGCACAGGGTTTTCTTAAAGTCTAATGCAGTGGATTTTGTTCAGCTTTACTGTTAAATTCCTCCTGTAATGGAGCAGGAGAAATGTATAAACTGACTCCAGCGACTTCCTGTAACTGATATGGAGAGGGCTGGCCCTGCTGGTTGAATGAACTGATGAATGGGTACAGCAGCAGCTCTGCAGCATTCCCAAAGAACGTTACAAACATGTTTCGTAGAAACTTTGTGCGTGAATTCATGTGTAATTCTGTGTTCCCACCTTCAGTCTGGTTTGTGTGATTAAGTGAATTAATTCAAGAGATTTCTTTTTCCTTTCTATCCCGATAGGTTTTCATTATTCCAAGGTACAGCAATGTGGTGCTGCAGTTACCAGCCATGTAATAATGATAGATTAATAAGAAAAGTGTATCAGCACTTCCAACAAGCCGGTGGTTTCTTTGGTCTTGCCCAATCACCCTGCATTCAACAAGAACTTGCTCTTATTTGGCTTTTTGTATCTGTGGGTGATATGATGGTAGATGCATCCCTACAGTGCCCAACTCCATCACCCTCATGAGTTACTAGTGGAAGCTACAGCTGAAGTGATCCTGCCTGGAAGGGGAATGAATGTGTAGCCTCAGCATGTAGGTGCAGGCAAGTTTGCAAGTGTTCCTGCTGAGTGTTTTTAAAAAGCCTCATGCTTACTCATCTATGGGTAAAGTCATCTGGAGATAATTTAATGATGGCTACATTGATTTGCTGCAGCAGAGCTGAAATAACCCTGACTTGTGCCTCAACTTACAGTTCAGCATCCTCTTTTTTTTTTTCTTTCCATTACAACCACTTGGTTTAAAGTTACACTCAATGGAAAAGGGTTCTTTTTCCCACTCTAGTCTGTCTTTTAAAGCAAGCTCCGTGGAGCAGTTTTCTGAAGTACTTTGTGGGTCTGGGGAGTTTCCAGACACTGCTCACAGTTGTCAGTGACCATTGCAGAGACCTGCAGCGTGTTGGTGCCTTGTGTCATGTTTTGTCCTTGTCCCTGGGGGAAACCCAGGATGGGAGAACTAAAGGCAGTGTGCTCACCTGAATGGTGTATTCCTCCCAGTGTGATGGGGGTACTGCTCCTCTTGCCTCTGATGCTGAAAGCTCTGAAGTCTGCTGGATCACTTTGGCATTACTTAGTATTCAGGGGAAGATTTTGCTTGCAGTGCATGGAAACTGAGGGTTGATAATGTCAGTGCAGCTTTGTACAGTAGGTAAATGACTTCAAATGAGTTGCCCGAATGAGTGCTTCCTCTAATAATGCAGAGTTGAAAGCTGCTCTTAAGGCTTTTCCCAAACCTGCAGGATTTTTATGAGCACGTTCTTACGTGGGCTCTGCATTTCTAGTTTAACCAGGTAAAAAATAGAAACTTCCAGTTTATTGCTTTAAGAGAATTATATTATTACCGTGCAAGATACAAAATGCTTCAAAAGCCATCCTAGTATGGGACTTGCATTATATTGAGTGGTATACTGAATCCTCAAAGCGGAGAATTTGTTAAAACCATTGTGATGGGTGAATGCAGGAGTTTGGGGTTTGTTTTTTTTTGTTTCCATTAAAATGTAAAAAATCTGCCCACTGAACTGAGGAAAGGGCAGGCAGAAAGCTTTGCTGCTTGCTATTTCTGTTGCTGGGAAGCTCATTTACGGCTATTTGGAGCTGCAGAACTGACCTCCCAAAATAAAATGTCTGTGCTTGGGAGAACCCTGTTCTAACAGATGGGTTAGGAGGGCAGCTCTGCATCGGTTACTTTGCTGTTGCAGTTTTGAGTAGAGGTGCTATTTTTGAGACTGTTATGAAGGAAAGAGCTGCTGCTTAGTTGAGAGCTCTGTGCTTTCCAGAGGTTCTGTTCTTTAATGCAGTTATATGGGGGATGAGAATCTGTAATGACATGAAATACCTTCCAAAGAATGCTGTCACCTGAGATAAGTCTGACAACACAAGTTCATTATGCTGTTGTTTTGATGGTCATTGTCTCATGTGAGTGAGAATAAGATGTCACTTCTGTTTAGCAGACTTGGATTTTAAACACCTTTGGTTGGTTACTGTAAGAATGTCATTGCTCAAGCTTCTGTTGTTGTGTCTAGGGGTGGTTTTTATTCACTTCAGGTTATGACAGATTTTTCTCTGAATGCCTGCTGTTGAAACATCCTTTGAACAAAAGATACTGTCCAAAGGCCCTTAAAAGCACGAGAGGAAAAGGGCAGGTCCACTGAGCCTGCATTTGGGATCCGGAGAATTGCCTAAAACTCTTTGTTTGCCCCAAGTGTTGGAAACAGCTGGGTGTAGAATGAGAGGAAAGGCAGTGAACAGCATGGTGCCTGCACTGGTCACAGCTGTGCTGCTGAGGCTGTTGGGCTTAGGTCAGAGGGTTTATATCTAAGGAAGTGCAACCAGTTTTGATGTACTTGTGGGGTTGTCTATGGAAGAGAGGTATTTGTAAGTGAAACAGCAAAGCATTTCTGATGGACATTATAATTGTGCTCCAGGTATGGTTGTTAATCTGTATGGCACAATTCCCAATAAGAGTAGAGCCAGAATGACAAACAGATCCTGCTTGTGGTGGTGTTAAAACACAGGGAAAAGAACCCAAAGATCTTACTTAACATTTTTTTTCTGCAAGTGAGAATAACTTTGTTGGATGTAAGCAAACTGAATTTATTGGTAAACAGGGCTTCTTATCTTGAAAGGCTAAAATACATCAGTTGTTCAAAGTACAAGCTCATACCTTGGGCTTCATTTAAGTCTGAGTTATTGACAAGACTGGTGGCTTGCTTCTGACCTGAGCACTGTTCGAATCGTGCATTACAGGTTCAATAAGAAGGCAGCAAATGGCTTTGCACAACTCAGGAGCTGGGTTAAAGGCCCCATAGCAAGGAAGCCCTTGTTGATGCTGTTGAGTCCTTGTGCACAGTTCTGTCTGCAGAGCTGTGCTAATACAGCTTCAGCAGGGGCACACACTACACAGATCTCATACTGGAAATAACCCTTGGGAGCTGTGCTGTGGTTTCCAAAGATAAACCCCGAGGAGAGCTCACTAATGCTGGCAGAGTAAGTGTCTTCACTTGTCAGTTTTGCTCTTTGTCTCTGGTAGGTTCGCATTTGCCTTGTGGTCATGCAGACCAAGTACACTGCATTCAGCTATGTATAGATGCTCCCAACATGTCTCTCTTAGAAAAACAGCCCTGCCTAAACATTTTGTAACTGGTATTTTTATAACATCGGGGCTATAAAAAACTTTCTTTGTTATCCCTCAAATGGGAAGTGACCCTATGTGATGTGCTGCCAGGTCGGACTTCTTCAGGAAGCGGTGTGTTAGTGTGAGTGGTCCTGCCCAGCTCTGTGCCTGGTGGGAGCGCCTGGTGCTGCTCCAGCATTGGGGTGTATGTGCAGGGATGAGCTGGATAGACAAGGGGGGTGCATTGTTGCACTAAGAGAGTTTGAGAAAGAACTTTGCAACATCCCCTAACCTCAGTTTGAATAGCTGCAGCTGCCAGTCGGTGTCTCTGCCTCGGGTAATGAGGAGGGCAGCCACAGGATGGCAATACTGGTCTTGGAAAGAGTAGCTGCTGTGATGCTGTTGAAGTGGTTGTGCCGGGGTAAAGCTCTGTCACCACAAGACCATGCAGACATGTAACTGTGCCTCCCACTGAAAGCTGGCGCTGTTCTGGCTTTCCCTGGGAAATTCCAAGTCTGGAGGCATTGTTGGCTCTAAAGAAACCCAATGAGAACTCCTGAGGCTTATAAAATTACTGGTGTGTTATACAAACGCAGATTGATGCTGAAAGTTTCTCTAATAGAAAATGGAAGCAACTCTCAGGCAGAGCTTACTCGTGAACTGATGTGGCTTGCTAAGTACACATTGGCTGGCAAGTCATACAGTTATAGAATTCCAGACTGGTTTGGGTTGGAAGGGACCTTAAAGCTCATCCAGTTCCAACCCCTGCCACAGGCAAAGGGACACCTTCCACTAGAGCAGCCTGCTCCAAGCCCCATCCAGCTTGCCCTTAAAGTCAGCTCCCAGTCAAGCCTTGGCAAGGAGCAGTGCAGCCCTGCGTGAAGTGGGTGCTCCTGCATGGAAGCATAGAGCAGATGTGACTCCAGAGCCTTCCGACTGTGGTGCCTGCAGAGGTGGGTGCACTGCCTGGGGCGTGGGGTCAGGCCGGGGCGTGCGGCTGTCCCTGCTCCCTGTGCAGTGTGGCTCTGCTTGGTTGCAGTTAAGTAGGTTTCTAAATAGGAGCGGCTGGTGTCCGGGGTGGGAGTGGGAGGGTTTTGCCTGTTTGTCTTGAAGCTGTTGAGTTGTGGATGTTGAGGTGGGTGAGAAGCTTCTCTTGGGGATGCAGTAGCTGCGATGACGATTGAAGCTCAGTGATTTTCCCTCTCATCTTAAAATACAAATAGCGTATCAGGAGTGTTGTTTCCAGGGAATATTATTGCAGTTTGAATTTTACATACTAGTGCAGAGGCGGCCTGGACTGCTTCTGCCTTAAAAAAACCCAAAGCTCAACAAAACAGCCCAACATCCCGGTTACTTTTTATCAAATATGGCTCTTGAAGGACAGGAATTAAACGCAAGCCCAGCACAGTGGTTGGGGGGGGTGTGTGAAACTCTGCTGCCCTGTTGCTCATGGGTGCAGGTCAGCATTCCAGGAGTTCAGCTGATCGATCTGTTTTTCTGTAAGCAGTTTAGTTGTTTAATGCAGTTAATGCCCTTACGTGCAATGTGCACTGCGGGTGCCCACAGGACCCTGCTCTTCCAGTTAACTGAAAGCTGGTCAAGATCTAAGGAGGACAAATAAAAATAGACCTGTGACCTAGAACACTTCGTAGTCTCTTTGAATTAAGTGCATTATTGTTCGCCTAATGATCTTGAGACAAAATAAGTATGAGCTTGTTTTTAGCTGCAGAAAGTTAATGATTAAAGCTGGGGTCTAAAATTAGAGCAACTCGACTCTAAGAATTTACTGGAACGTGGCGGCGGGCCGTGATGTTTGGGTTTGGCCCCGCTCCCATGAGCGCACGCTGCCGTGTGGAGTAAGGGGCAGGGGCAGCCCTGGGGTGCAGCGGCACAGCCCGCTCCTGGCAGGCGGGCTCCTGGCGTTACTTTTCCGTGCGGAAAGTCATCACCCGTGTGAGATGTGCGAGCCGGCCGGAGCAGCGAGTGCCCGGCCTGGCCCGCGGGTCGCTGCGGTCGCTGTCCGGGCCGTGCTCACCGTGCATGCGGTGTCACGGCGGGTTTCCGCGGGCCGGCCTGCCGCGGAACGTGCCCGCACCGGAGCGGGGCCCACTGCGCACTGACCCGCGCATGCGCGGCCGGGAGGGCGGGGCCAACGTCCCCCGGGGCTGTCCGCCCCGCCCCTCGGAGCCTGCTATTGGCTGCGGCGCTTCGGGGGCGTGGTCTCAGCGCGCCTTGTCTGGGTGCGCCCCGCGCTGCCCCACAGTCGGCCCGCGGGTGGTGCTCGGTTCCGTTCGGCTCCGCTCGGTTCCGTTCGGCTCCGCTCGGTTCCGTTCGGCTCCGCTCGGTTCCGTTCGGTTCCGCGAAACCTCGGCGGCCGGTTTCGGTACCGGCGCTGCGTGCGGCGGCACTGACGGCCCCGCGCTCTCTTGTGCTTGCTTTAACAGACTGTTGGATCGGCATAAACGCCGTCAGGTCTCGGAGGCTGCTGGCTCTGAACTGCCTTCACCACTGTTGCCGCCTTCTGTCTAATGTACTACAAGGATGAGCCCAGCTTTTGGAGCCATGGAAGTGGAGCACTATTCCAAGGGAGTTCTGCTCGAGCCGTTTGTCCACCAGGTTGGAGGACACTCCTGTGTCCTCCGGTTTAATGACAAGACCATCTGTAAGCCCCTTATCCAGAGGGAACACCAGTTCTATGAGACTCTCCCAACAGAAATGCGTAAATTCACTCCGCAGTATGAGGGTAAGTATCCAAACCTCAGGATGGGGTTGGGCTTTTCCTTTCTGTAAACGCAAGTGTGCCGTGCGCTCTGTTTCCTCTGAAATCTCTTCTATGTGGAAGGGATTTTGGGGTTTTCATGTATTTTGATGTTGTCTGAGGCAGGCTGTGGAGATGCAGGGTGGAATGGCTTGCCAAGTTGGTGCTTGGGCTGACTAACAGCTTTAGAGTAGTGCAGCTCTGCTGGTAATAGCCATGTATCCCCCTTAGGCACAGGTAAGCAGCTGAACAGCTTGTGAATGTTTCCAGTAATTCCCTGCTGCTTTCTTCTTTCCTTTTTTTTTCCTTCTTCCCACCACTGGTGTAATGTTTGTACAGGATTTGGGGAGATTGGTTGGCATGTTTTGTGTAAACTTAGTCATGCTCTCCCTTGTTTTGGGGCTTCTCCTCTGACTCTCATTTTGATTGCAATAAACACACGTCAGCAAGGTGTCTTGTTGAATGCTTGCACTGCTGTTTCTGCCATTAAGGAAATGAAAACTCATGCCATTTAGGTAGGGAAGGATCAAGTAGCTGTGATGAAGCTGAGTCAGATGTTATGAAGGAGTGGAAATTCCAGTTGTCCTAAGAATTGTGCTAGTTAACAGAAACACATCTCTTTCTCTTGGCTATTCCATCAACTGCCACCTGGTGATTAATAAATAATGTGTCTGAAGCACTTTTTTAAAATGGAGTTGCTTTCTAAAGCACATTGATTTGAACAACCATAACGGTGATGAAATTTTGCATACTGTGTGAAGGTGGCAGAAGACTTCGGAGGAGATCTGTCACACTTAACACTCCCTGTACAATTACAGAGACTTTTGGCACATCTGGCTGCAAGTTCTGTTGGACTGGAAGAAAATGGCATCTTTCATACTTCTCAAGCTGTAACAGAACAACTGTACTAGTGTATATGGCTTTTGGGGAGTGTGGGGAGGGATTCAGGGGTAAAGGGCCTTTTGGTCCATTTCTGTTACTTTTTCCAGGGTAAAGCCAAAGGCCGTTTGCTGCCTGGCTCCCCTCTCTTTCCTGCTGTCCTTCCTCTGTGGAGCAGGACAGTGAGTCGCTGCTGCTGCGCTCCTGGCCCAGCTCTAGCAGCCTCTGAGCCACCATCCCAGCTCAGAAGTGCCAGTCTCCCGCCAGGAGCTCTCCCCTAGCTAGTGATGAGCTGCAAGAGCTGTGCTTACTGATGTGGGAATACAGAGACTGAAAGGAAAACTAAACCCAGCTCAGGGCATTGTTATGGCTTCTTCATTAACCACGGAAACTCGCGTCTGTCAGAGCGCTCCACTGAGGCTCTTCAAGTGCAGAGCAGTGCTCTAGAGACTTGTGAGGGGAGGATGGGGGAAAATGCTTTCAAGGTTCACTGTGTTTCTGTACCACAGACAGGTCTGTTTTGTATTGCGTTTTTGTTACTTATTTCACAAGACCTCTGCATAACCAGTGTCAATAAAATATATCCCAAAAAGAACAAAAGAACTATGTCTGATTCAACGTGGTGATTCTGAGTGGAAGCTGTGGGACTAGTTTGTGTTGTAATGTGACGTTTTCCCTGTTTTGTTCTACTTGCAAGTCTTTCCCTTCCCCTGGGGATCTGTTTACCAGATCTTGTTTGCATAAGTGCTTTTTGCTTTGCTGTCACTCAGAACTTAAAGCTTTTTGTGTGAGATGTTTTTGTGCAGGTCAGTTCTCAGTACAAGATGTTACCAAATGGTTTACATCTCATTTAGGGTCAGACCAGTCAGGTTTTTTAGATTAATAAAAAACATTTACTAATTGAAATTGTCTCCTGTTATTATTTGATTCTTACTTGGCTGCATCAGAGAGAGACAAGAACCTTTTGTATCACTGTTTTGTCAATACTATGAATTGTTTTTTGCAAGGTGTCATTTTTGTCTAGGTCTTTTGATACTTGTTAGGTTGGCAGATGAGGTTTGGCCTGGGGTGAGATAGAAACTAAGGACCAGGGTAAGAAGAAACCCCAAAAGTTGCTGTATTCTCAGTGTAAACTCATGTACTCCAAAAGCCTTTCTTACGGCTTCAGCAGTTCCTGGTGACCTCTGTCCTTTCTCTCTCCAGGTGTGGTGTCGGTGAGCTTTGAAGAGGATGAAGATGGAAACTTGTGTCTAATAGCATATCCACTGAATGGGGACCATGATAACTTAGAGAACTTAGATAATTCTGACTGTGAACCCAAAAGTAAACTGTTGCGGTGGACTAACAAAAAGACGGTGTTGTTAGAAAATGAGAAGATATCCAAGGAATGGGTCCGGCAGCACAGGAAAGAGGAGAAAATGAAAAGGTCAGTTTGAGGGAGGTGGAATGTGGAGTGTTGGAGCGTAACGATTTCTGCTGTCGACTTCGGATCTGGTCTCCAGAGAATTCCAGGGAACTCTTCACAACTCCTTTACCTCATTTTTGGTTCTTCTCTTGTTTGTTCTGGTGTTGCTGACCTCTGCAGGGCACACGGGTTCAGTGGTGAAACAGCCCCGTTGTGCTGGGGCTGTGCGTTTTGTCTTTGTTTTGCTGTGGACGATTAAAAAAGGTTAAATTTGAAGCTTCTGGGGAAAGAAAAAGGGGTGGAAGGGACACGCACCTGCCTGCAGAGCACAGTAGGTGTGAAAACCAAGTCAGAAGTACATGTGGGGGAATCTTGCTTCATCCCTATGAAGGCTTTTCCCTTTATTCAGCTGTGTGAATTGTGCTCACTGCAGAGGGCGAGCCGTGCTGTGTGTGCTGAGCAGTGGCCTTAGCAAAGGGTGAATCTTACAGCTCCTTGCACTGCTGTAGCAGTAATTCACACGGGGAGAGTGTAGGAGTAGCATTACACATTTTGCAATGTATTTGTCTGTATACTAATTTATATTAATATGGGAGTAGCTTTATAAAGGTTGAAATATTACTGCTGGGCAAGTTGTCCACTTGTACAGAAAGCAAAACAAAGCTGATGCTATTAGTGACGGTCAGCAGTGCAGTTTGCAGAGTTAAACCCACTGACAACCTTTTTAAAGTGCTTTTTTTCCTACTTGACCTCTAATTTGCTGCTTCGTTCTGTTTTCTAGTCACAAATTGGAGGAAGAATTCGAGTGGCTGAAGAAATCTGAAGTCTTATATTATACTGTAGAGAAAAAAGGGAATGTCAGTTCCCAGTTTAAACACCATAATCCTTGGAGCATGAAATGCCACCAGCAGCAGTTACAGCGGATGAAGGAAAATGCAAAGCACCGGAATCAATACAGTATCCTTTCCTGAAAATACTTCAGGACAATGAGCAGGGCTCTGCTTTCTATTCCTTGTATGTGCAGGGTAAAGTACAGAGCAGGCTCAACAGCAGCATGGAGACTCTGAATCTGTGATTGATTTGGTGACTGTGTGGCTATTCCAGCATGTCATTAAGCAGTTGGGTTTGGAAGCTGAGATGCTTAATTCAGACCTACAGGTTGTGGATGAGTCAGTGCACAGATCTTAGAGCTTGCTGTGGTTTGAATCCTCCACAAAGAACAGAAACTATTGAAGTGCTTTTTAACTGCAGTGCTTCAGAGGTGGCATGAAAATGCTTTGCTGGTTGTTAATGATACTGAAGCACACAAAATCCTCTTT
>JASSUY010035899.1:16624-31766 GCA_032466535.1 Forpus xanthops
TGGGACGGTGGGGGGGCACCGACACCGACACCGACACCGACACCGACACCGACACCCGCAGCCCCGCTCGGCCCGGCCCGGCCGGACGCGCTGCGCTGTGCCCCGCTGCCCGCACGCACTGCGGGGACGCACAACCGCATCACCCGAAGGGTCCCGGCGCTCCCCACCGCCCTTTGCCGCAGCGATCCCCCCGTTCCGTCCGCCACGGCCTTTCCGTCCCCACCGCGGAGGGTAACGGTCCCGGCGGAACCCCGCGCCCATCCCCGCGGTGCTGCTGCCCCAGCCCCGCACTCACAGCCGGGAACGGGCCCCGCCGCGCACGCAGCAGTCTCCGGCCGAGGGGTCGGGTCGGGTCCGGTCGGGTCGGTAGGAGAGGGCAGCGGAGCGGTGCGATCCGGAGCGGTGCGCTCGGGCCTCTCCGCAGCCACCGGTAGCGCTGCCAGCGCCGCTCAAAACAAAGGGGCCGGCGGGGCATGTGACCGCCGAGCCACTGCACATGATGTCACGGCGGATCCGCGCGGCGCTGGGAGCTGTAGTCCCGGAACCGGGCACTCGCGGCGGGGGCACCCGGAGCTCCCCGCAGTGCGCTCGGTGGGGCTCAGCGTGAGGAGGGGGCCGTGTGCTGCGGTGGGACCTACACCGGTACCCCCCAACCGAACCCACCCGCAAGAGCCGTGCTCTGCACTAAGGAAAGCGCCGTGTCGCTGTGCAGTTGCTCAGTCTGTATGAGCGGAACTATGGAGCTGTTGCGCACAAAACAATCACTCTCAAGAGCATCTCTGCCCGCGCCACGGCTTCGCCCGGTATCGAGTTCCCAACCAACAAACCTTCTCCAGTCCCTGTTCAGCAGCAGCACAAAGCGGGGTGCCCCGTCCCTGCCAAGCACAGGCAGACAAGGTTAGCTCCGGCCGGGGTGCACTCTGCTGCAGTCGCGGCCGCAGGTCGCAGCGGTGGCAGCCGCTCAACCGCGAATAGAAAAGCAGGACCCTGTTGTCATCGCGGTGCAATGTGAAGAGCAGGTCTGAGCCTGTCCCGGAGCTCAGATTCACTTCATACCCAAAGCACTTGGCCGCCGGCCCGCGCTGCGGAGCAGGCTGATGGAACATGCCCGGAGTATGGAAGGTTATTTCTGCTCTGCCCTTTAACATCAGCAAAGTCTCGAGGCTGCAGCGCGGGGAGAGCAGGGACGTGCCTGCTTGAGTTAACTTAAATGAGGGCTTGTTCAATGCCGTGGAGCTCGTGTAGGCAGGTAACTGGCAGCGTTCTCCTTCCTAGAAGGATGACTGTCCCTCCTGTGCCTTACTGCCAAGGGAAAGGAGGATCCACCAGTTCCTGATTATCCATCACCGACTTTACTCTCCTAAACATTAGATATCAATCCCAGGTGTAATACATCCTCACTGTTTAGATGCACCATCCCTGGAGACATTCAAGGCCAGGCTGGATGTGGCTCTGGACATCCTGATGTAGTGGAAGATGTCCCTGCTCATTGCAGGGGGTTGGACTGCATGAGCTTTGAAGGTCTCTTCCAACCCAAACTGTTCCATGATTTCATTAACCTGCGCAGTGTCTATTCCTCCTTTTGCCTCCTGGGAAGCATGCACAGCCTTGTGCTCTGTGCAGTAGCTGATAGTGCTCTTTACCTGGTGTAGTAGCATATCAAGAATCATCGAATCAGCTAGGTTGGAAAAGACCTGTAAGATCATCCAGTCCAACCATTCCCCAGCACTGCCAAGTCCACCACTAACCCATGTCACTGAGGGCCTCGTCTACACAGTTTGTGAATGCTTCCAGAGGTGCTCAGGACTCTGGGACTGATCCTTTCAGGAGCAAACCAGTCTCAGATTTTCATAGTCTAAACCAGCTCTGCATTTCTCTGGGGTCAGGTAAACTGCAGCTTCACACAACAGTCAGAATTAGCAATTAAAAGGCAAAGTTTCTGGAAACAGACTGAAAATGTCACTTGATTTTGGAATGGAAATTACTTCCACAAAGGTCTTAAACAATTGAAACCCCCAACCATTTACCTGCCAAGCTAAAGCTCAGAACTTAATAGGTTTAGTTCAAGGTGACACCATTCAGTCCGTTTGTCATCCTCTGGCTGGGAAAGCAAGAAGGGCCCCAAATGACATCAACAGCAAAGAGAAAAGCAGGAGCAGACCCTTCACCTTGTGTGGTACAGCTGTGCTGCCGTAACTCAATATATAAATTATTAACGACCCAAAGTCTTGAGTGTTACAAAGGCATTAACTCTGATCAGTATATGGCCTAAGAAAAACGTCGTGCTTAAAACACATCTCTTACCTGATACACCATCTCGTCTGCCCTGGTCCTTTGAGCCTGTAACCCTTAGGGGTCAATACAACTATAGATTTCACTTCAGAAAACAGAAGACATTCAAGGACTGAGTCCTGGGAAGGGAGGACACGAGAAGAAGGGCAGGACACGTCCGCACTAGGCTTGAGGGAGCTACCTGAAGGGAGCATGTTTGCCCCAATAAAAACTGCACGTGGCAAAAATGCCTCCCGTGAAGAGGGCAAATGGAGCTTTTAAAAGGAAAACACTCATTAGAAAAGCTCATTGAGCAATCGATTGTTTCATAAGGGGCACATGTACGCGTGCAGTCACAGCCAGGCACTTCCAGTTCTGAAAGCCAACGTCACCAAGGATGTCTGAAATTAGGGATACTTGAGGAGCTACTCCATCCTCCTGGAGTTCATTCCTCTGCTGGCAGGGGGATTGGCTGTTCGTTCTCAAGCTGCACCAAGCATTTCTCCCCAAATAAGCAGTTGTGCGCTGCCTGAGAAGCTGCAGCCCATTATTAAAGATTACTCATTTCCATAAAGCTTCATTAATGCTTTTTTAACAATGTAAAGCACTTGCAAAGCATTTAGGCCAATGTTTTCTGAAGAGGTCAGTGGTTCGGGAGGGTTTGGAAGCATCTCCGGGGCACTGCAAAGGCTAAACCCTAAAATTAGCAGCCTGCGTGAAGACGTTGGCATGCACCCACCGGCGCTGCTGCGTGTGCTGCTGGTGGTGCTGGGGTTGAGCACCACATTGGGTGCAGTGTGCACCTAAACGGGCACTGCGTTCCTTCAGAGAATCACATCCACTCCTTTGGGAAGTCTGTGCCAATGTGCTCCCGGGAATTTCCCTGTGCTGTGGGCAGTGCTGTAACCCCTTACTGGGCTTTAAGGAAACCCAAATGGGTTTCAAGCAGTTCACACACATAGGAAACAAAGCAAGTCTGTGATTTGTTTCAGTGGCTATTACACTTACCCTAACCAGTCCAGGGAAGGGCTCGGAGCTGAAGGAAGAGCTGGAGGTGAGCTGCAGAACCGAGAGCAGGAAGCTGAAGAAGAATACAAAGGGAGAGGACAGCCTAAGCACAAGGTCCCTTACCCTGGTGGCTGATCAGAGAGAGCAGTACTAAACAGTGAGGAGCATCAGAAATCCCAAATGGAACAGGGGGATAAAGGAGAGAATTCAGACACGTGAGTTAAGACAAGGGCGAGTGGAGGGTAACAGCTGATGATGAATAAGCAACATAAGGAACACAGTGAAAAGCCATGCAAGGAATGGAGCAGAGATAAAACAAATCCTGAGCACAAGGAGGGAGAACAGCTCGTGAAGCTGCTAGCAAAAGCGTTAATGGACAGAAAGCTCCAAAAAGAAAGAGGTGTTGAGGGACAACATAGAATGGTCCTGGTTGGAAGGGACCTTAAAGCTCATCCTGTGCCAATGCACTGCCATAAGCAGGGCCACCTTCCACTAGAGCAGGTTGCTCCAAGCCCTGTGCTGATGCAAGTAGGCACAGAACGTAGTGACAGAAGCCATTCAGCAGCATGGCAAAGAACAGTCAGTACTGAGCAAAAGGAGAGGTGAAATTTGTGAAGGAGAGCAGAAAAACGAGTTGAGGAATTTGCTTTTTGAGTATGCCAGGAAAACACTGAAGTACAACAAGTGAAAAGGAAGATGTCTATGGAAATAGCATTAGAAAGAAGAGGCTGGATTGAGATGAGGATGAAAGTACAGCAAAGCCTCTCCATGTGATAAAAGACCTCTCCAAGAAATACTGAGAACACCTCCAAACTTGCTAAAACCCAGTCAGACTTTCACCATCGTCCTGCCGAAAGGCCTGTGGGTCACACTGACTCCAGCTCCTCTGCTGGGATAATCAGCAGGTACAAGCATTTAGGGTTGAAGGCACTTCCAGGGCCCGTCCCTTTCAGCCTCTCCTCTTCCCATCATCTGTTTGAAATGGGAACCACACCAGCAAATGTCATCTGCAACACAGATTGCTGTGCTGTGCTTGCATAGCAAAGGGACCTGGCAAACCAGTACTCCCTCTTCCATTCCCACTGTCTCCTGGCCAGTCTGTGTAGATCCTCTTTCATGTGGCTCCACATGCTGCATGTCCTAACCCTTTCCTCTGGCCAGCAGTTGGTGCCTGTCTGCGGCAGTGAAGCAGCAGGATGAGTGCAGCCCCTGCCATGGGCAATGACATGGGGCATCCTCTGTAGTCGATCACCACACTAATCCTGCATGCTCAGTTCCTGGCTGGGTGCTGTGCCACCACCTGCATGCTCCCTGCAACCGCATTGCAGATCCTCCTGTACACCACAGTCCTGGCTTGGCCAGCCCATGTTCCTAGCCCATGCAGATCCCACTCGTCCCAGCAGCCATTCACCTCAAAACAAGGCCCATGCCAATAGTGCTCCTGTGCAGAAAGCATGTGTTCAATTTTTCCACCCAGTATCTCCCATCTCCCAAGCCTGGGAGACGACTATAGGAGTGCAATTGCAGAGCTGAGAGGATTGAACATTGCATCACTGCTGCTATAAACACTGAACTGGTTCTTTTTCACAGCACTCACAGTATGGAGACACCATGAAAACGATGCCTAAACATTGGGACAGGGGATACAGAGACAGAGACTGCTCTATTTAGAAGAATCTATATGATTCTTCTATCCCTGGCAGTGTTCAAAGCCAGGCTGGACAGGGCTTGGAGCAAGCTGCTCTAGTGGAAGGTGTCCCTGCCTGTAGCAGGGGGCTGGAACGGGATGAGCTTTAAGGTCTCTTCCATCCCAAACCCGTGTGTGGTTCTGTGAGAAACAAGAAATAAAGAACTAAAAGTGTTTGAGCTGTGGTCCACAGAGGCGAAGCCTTGAGGGGAGCAGTTCTTGTGGAATGGCAGGCAGAACACACATGCAATCAGTAACCGAGCAGATGAGTGAGACACGTACCTGTAAAAACAGTTCCCTGAGCCTACGTGGTGTTATCACCATGTTCCCACGCAGCCCCGTAACCTCAAGCCCAACCACAGCTCCACCGCTGCTCACATTAACTGTTCTCTCACAAGTGTGTTTTCACATAGCCCTATACCACAGGCCTTCCCTCAGTGCCTCACTGCTGCACAGCTCCAGCTCTGCCCTTCAGCCACAAGTAATAGCTCTCTCCTCAGTTGCCAATGGCTTCACCAACTAATAGGCAGGAGCGTTCCACCTCTTCATCTCCAAGACCTTCAGGCGTTTCACAAGCTAAATAAATCCTTTCTCCAACCCAAAGGACTGTCTCCCAGTGCAGCAGAGAACAAGACAGGTTTCAGACAAACTCTATTTTGAGCTGGCATGTGCACGTCACACTCCCAGTTTTGGGAATCTCAAGACTTGCAAAGCTGCAGTGACCTCCAGGCTTGCAGATCCGTGCCACCCGCAGTACATACCCCTATGGCAATAGGTTGAGGAATGGTTGCCCAGAGAAGCTGTGGCTGCCCCATCTTTAGCACTGTCCAAGGCCAGATTGGATGGGGCTTGGAGCAACCTGGTCTGGAAGGTGTCCCTGCCCACAGCAGGGGGGTGGAACTGGATGAGCTTTAAGGCTCCTTCCAACACAAACCAGTCGGGGATTCTATGACTCATATCCATACTACCCCTAGTAGTGACTGTGGGACAGCAAGGTTCCAGCTGTAGGAATGCCATCCTGCATGCCATAGGAGGTCCTCACACTTGTCTCCTGCCTTTGGGGTGATGCTTGGACAAATCTCTAGATGACTGTTACCGTTGTGATTTTGGCTACTCCTTCGTTTTGATCATCAGCAAAGCTTCATCAGGTAAAGTTAATCCAAGAGGAGTCAGGTCACCAGGAGTTCCATGGTTTCTTCCTCCTCTGCTGCTTGAACCAGATATGTTAAATGTCACAGCACCAGCACCCTAAGACACACGCACTGTGGTACAAAGCAATTTATCTCCAAAGCAGGACCTGGCTTACAAAGGATGGAGGAATCATGGGATGCTGTAAGGGCAAAAAAGCTCCCTACTATCCAGTAATCACTGATGGGACAAAGCAGCCCAGCGTTCCCAGCCTCAACGCTGCTGCCTTGTCCAAAAGTGGTCACTGCCCTGGGCATGCAGGGTTGGGGAGGGAATTGGAGGCAGCTGCTGTGCCAATACAGCTGCTCTGGAGCGGCTCCCAAACCCTCATCCCAACCCAACAACCCGGACACTCGTCCGTTTTAAACAGCTTTTGAGCACCTGCTGTGAGGTCTAAAATGGGAATGTTTCTGGACCTGAAATACCCCCATGGAAAAGGGTTGCATGCTTCTCTAAGGAAAGATCTCGGCTCTATTGAAATGCTAAACCAGACTAAAGCAACTTCAGATCCCTGGTACCAGACAGAGATTTGTCATAGGAGTCCAGGAAAGGAAACGGTACTAAAGTAATCCCAGGAAAAACACACTTAATGGAGGTTTGCAGGTTCCAGTGAGTAGCTAAATCAACACATAGCCAAGAAAACCATGGGAAATCTGCAGCTTCCTTTCTGATCCTCAGCCTTCCCTATAGAATCATAAGCTGTATCACTAGACAGAAAAGACTGTAAAACTAATACTGGTTAGCCTCTGATAACAAACATATAGCTTTGTCCTGCCATAGCTGGTTATTAGACTATCCTGGCATCCACCAATATGGTACCAAACCTTGAACTAAAAATGGAAGGTGTATTACATATAGTATAATAGGCTTTCTTGGCTTTTTCCATTAATGTTTTTATGTATAGGAAACATTACCCTGTATTTTTAAAAGGGGAGGAGAACTGAAATGAGGAACAGGTTGTTACTGTAGGCAGGAAACAATAAAAAGGCAAATACAGGTCTCATTTCTTTAGATTTTTGCTATATTTATATTATTGCTATTTTTCCCTTAAAATTAAATATACCCAATACTGCCCATCTCTTTTTCTGACACATAAACATACTAACACGAGTATGACATTCTGAAGCTTTTCTTTCTTTCTCCAGGGAAGATATGGAAATATTAAAATTCCCCCTTTCTCTTTTTAATAACAAAATTGATAACAACTGACAGAAGAAATAAAGTATCATTTCCAAAGATCAAACTCTAATGCGAGAAGCGACAAACTCTTAAGTTACCTGCTTTCTCAAGTCTTAGGACGCCTTTGGTCCCCTCTTTCTCCAGTGTCACACTCCAATGTTCCACACATGGTCAGATGCACCTCTCACTGGTTACACTGGGTAACCCTTAAGGCAGCCGGGCTGCTGGGCTCCACCTCCTGGCGCTGGTACCAGCCAGCACACAGATCTGTCACCCTTTCCAAACTCAGAGTGTTGCGGCGTTCCCGAGCTCCTGGCCTGACCTGGTGCAGCTGTCCCAATGCCCTACATTCCAGACAGCTTCCCTGACTGATTGCACAGCCCCGGACCTGACAGCTACCAAGGAGCTTTCACAGCACCTCCTGCCAGCGCCAAGCTCTGCCCCAGCCACGCTCTGTCCTCTTAGGGTATGTCAGTATCGACAGCGAGCCCTTCCCTGCATGCTGTTGCACCACAGCATGGCAGGGCCAGGGCTGGCTCCACGGATCCAGGCTGCCTGCTGGCAAGTGAAACTGAAGTGGATGTGAGTGGGTCTTGGTGTGTCCATCTGAGGAGCCTTTGGGCATCCCTGGGCACCCACCCGCAGTGCGGTCAGTGGAGACTCAGGGACAGCAGCACGGATGCTCCCCAGGAACCTGGGCAGAGCAGAGATGGATGCCTGTATCCTTACAGAGTGTGGTGCTGCCCGGCCTACAACCCATGGGAAAAGGAGGGCTCATCTCCAAAATGATGACAAGCTTTCCTCTCCACAGCTGCTAGGAACCTGCTGTCTCCATAGACAGCTATAGCTGTGATAGGCTAAGATTCCTCTGATCAGCTTAGAAAAACAACCAGCAAAGGCACAGGCTCCCAGCAGCGGAACACCTTCAGGTTTGGTACACAGGCAGGTACAGCACACTCAGATAATTTCCCTTCCTCATGAGGCAATGCTACAACTTTTTCAGCACTTCCTCTTTTTTAAATCACTGCACTTCACACTATACCTGTATTTGCATAAGGCTGTTAGCAACTCACCAACACTGTTTCCATCTTTAGGTCATTCATGACTCAGTGATGTAAAATGCAATGACAGTTTTTACTACGGGCAATAATGGGCAAAATGCACATTTCTGCAGCAGACTCTGCTCAGATTGGTATTTTCCCACCTGCTCAGCTACTTTGCTAACAATCTATTCAATCTAAATCCTCCATGGGCTGCAGGTAGCTGGAAGCTGTGGAGCTGGGCTCATTCACGTTCCTGGCTCACACTGTTCAGAGTTAAGGTTAAAGACTCTTCCTATCTAACTTATATCCAGTGGGCTTCAGACCAGCTTCACGTAGGCTTAGATCTCTTGCAAAAGAGACAATGAAGACACCCTGCAGAAGCTCTGTATTTTAAATACACTGTATTTTATATTTAACTGTATGTCAAAACTTGCTGCGACTTCAGCTGCTGTAACCATGAAGTGGAACCACCTGAGCACCGTAATCCGTTTTCTCAAGCTAAGGTTCAGGTTCATCAGACATCCACCATTCTTCTCGCCATCAAACTGAGTTATGTATTTAATTACTGCAAACACACACATTTCTGCTGTATTTCTCACACGCACTTACTGCAAACACACACCACTGCCTCTATCCAGTTTGCTTCTTTCACCCAGACCCAGCAAGGCTAAGCTTTTGGAGGCAGCTGTCAGGGGGAGCTGACTGATTCTGTGCTGTCACAAAGGGATACATTGGAATTAATTCCATACCTTTGGGGTTTTCCAGTGAAAAAGTCGTGTTCCAAGAGCAGCAATATTCTCATCCTTGTTTTTTGTACGGATAGACATATAAATGACCCCACATCAGCCAGCAGCAGGAACCATCTCGCATGGTGGTCGAAAGAAATGGCTGATGCTGTGCATACACCACACGCGTTAGCTCCCTCTTGTTAAGTGTTCTGCTCCTTTCCCCTGCTACAGTAAAACCTCATTTGGCTTCAGCCTGTTTAGATAGGACTTCACTTGAACATTTTCTTTTGCTGTGGGTCCAATGAGGGTTTCCAGTCTGATAGACTTAGTCCTGAAGAGAAGGAAACGAAGGAACTGGGAAACTAGTCAGCAAGTGGTGTGGATACAGAGCGAAGGGATAATTGCATTGGCGTTTCCTCTTCTGGCCTTCCCAAGTGATAGGTGGAGCATCTTTACAACCCAAGAAGGAAATCTGTGTTGTAAACTAGGAAATGCCCGTCACAAGGAATGTAAGGAGCACACTGATCCTGAGGAAAGCGTTTCTAAGCTTTGGGCAGTCCAAAATCCAAAGCAAAATTCAGTCACAGCTCTGAGCGTCACTCGGAGTGCGAACTCATCCGTCAGGTATGTGCACAGAACTGGCTGAGATCAGCAAGCCTCACTGAAAAACAGAAGTCAGCATTGCCTTACATTTAGTAAGATCTGGGACGAGATCTATTTCTCATGGTTTGGTGTCACTCTGCAGCATTTCACAGGGGTACTACCCGTATGAATAAACTTAAGGACTGCAGTTTCAGTTCAACCAGTGTCCCTACCCCCCACTAACATCAAGTATGCACTAAAGCACAAAACTCATAGAATCATAGAATAGTTAGGGTTGGAAAGGACCTTAAGATCCTCTAGTTCCGACCCCCCTGCCAGGGGCAGGGACTCCACCTAACTCACCATAAAGGGCAGCTTTCTCCATTTTCCAGCTCTAGTTGAGCAGGACAGCTCTCCTTCATTTCAGAAGCTGCTGTGATGCTTCATGTTTTATCAGACCTTGCAACAAGTGCCTGAACTATAGCACTGCTACCTCTTATGGAGGCTGCTTTTCTTATCTTGGCATGCTGGACACCAGAGCCTGGCTGCAGCAGAAGATGGAGGTGCACAAGGAATGCAAGATCAAAGTACCACTGAGGACAACAGGCTCCACTTCTAGCATGGGCCTGTTTTTTTGTGCCCGCTTATGGAGATCAAACGTATAATTTACTTAGAGGAAGAATTATTTGTGCATAAACAGCCATTAACTAATAACACAGAGAAGATGCTTTTAAACTCAAATGGGTGGCACAGCAGCCAGTGCTAGACAAGTGATCCAAGCATCTTGTTACTTACATAAACTGAAGTAGGAGGGAGTCTGATGCTGATGACAAACCCCCTTTGTGAGTAACATTGGCAAAATCTCTTGGAGAGCAATTCAGGACTAAGTTACAAGAAAATGGGGCACTTCTCTCCTAGGAGAAACTCAATGTTAAGAATCACATTTCCTTTCCTGTTTGTGTACATCAGGGTAAGGAAATAACTGCTGCTATTTTGTTTCAAAAGTTGTCCATCTTGAGGGGGTAAAAGGGGAAGTGCTTGTCTGACCTCATGAAGTAAACTGTCAGGAAGAAACTGTAGTAGTGCAAGATGTAGAGGGAGAAGGAAAGACTATTCTGAATGGGGAACAGAGCTCATCAACTAGCATGGCCTCCACCCACTACATTTCTTGGAGGTCTTACTTTCAGCCCCATCCTTAGGCTTCATCTTGGGCTGTAAGGTCTTAAAACACAGCGCTAAGGGATGTCTCAGCTTGTTCTGCCTGCAGCTTTGGGAGTGACCCTACTGCACCCCTAGACTGCAATTCAGCTTCTTCAAATAGAATAAACACTTATTTAAATAGTAGTCTTCCTCCACCACTCCCTCAAAAGCCTTTGAGCAGGGGATCAAAGATTTCTCAAGCTCAAGTGGCCCATTCACATGTCAGGCTTAAAGCTTACTGACCTCTACAGCCAATAGCACATATGGGAGTAATAGGATTAGGATAACAACCGGACTTTGAATACTGACCCGAAATAATCTGTCATTTACAGTTTGGTCAGCTGGGACCTCTCTTTTATATAAGGTGAAAGCACAGTCTGGAGTCACCCATCTGGATTGTTAGCATGCTTGCCTATCCCACTACCCCTATAAAACCATACACGGAAGCAGCAGTTATTCCAGAAATACCCCAGTGACTTGAAATACAAGTAAAAACAGTCTGCGAGCATTAGTGGGGAAGGCAATGAATACAGCACTGGCAGAGTGATCATGGTTGCTCGATGACTTTGAACAACTGCAGCCACCAAGAGGGAGGGATATGAGAAGACTCAAGGAGTAGGTTTTGAAATGGAAGGTGGTGCTGGTTCAGAGAGGGAGCACAACTGTGATGAAACAAAGATACCAATTTGTAGTTCATTGCAACTCTGATCCACAAATTCTGGATGCATTTTCAAAAACAAAAATCACATTCGTTTCACCATAGTTAAAATAAGAATATGCTATTTTGAGCTTCTGAACATTATCCCAATGTACTGAAAACACAGATGAAAATCCAGCAGCTTTCCAGGGTTGGCAAGATTATCTTGGGTCTAAGCTATTTTACTTTGTAGGATGCTAGAAAACAGCTCATGGTTAGATGAGTCCATGTGTTCAGCTGTCCCCATTTTATTCCCATCTCTGCTTCCCCAACTCTGTCTCCATCTCCGTTTCCACAAAAAGGAACCACCTCTGATGTAAGCAGTTGGCTGTGTGCCCCCCAGCGGAGTCCTCTGCATTGTAGGGCTTTTTCTGCAGCATTTATTGAGTTGCACAGTGGAAGTGACCACAGTGTTGGGACTTCAGGTAGACCAAAGAAACTTCCCAAGACTTCCGCTGTTGTGTCCTCCTCCTGTTGGAAGTTACCACCTTTAAACAGGCCACAAAAGAATGCTCCCTTCCATCACTGCCTTGAAGTGTGTTGAGGTCTGAAGATGTAGCTGTCAACATGTTTCTGGGTGGCATCGGCTTTGCAAGTTATCTGCTTGCTCCTAGGTAGCTCTGGTGATGATTTTTGCAGCACTGAGGGTAGTATAAGGTGTAATGGCCAACAGCAGCTGCTTGGTCATGGATCACACATACCTGGTCGCAAAATGGACATGGTCCAGAATAAGAGGAAGAAGACAGCAAGCATGTACTCTGTGGGAGATCTGCAGTGACAGGACACTCCCAGGAGAGCTTTCTTCCAGGTCAGAATACGAAGTCATTGCCACCTGCAAGTTCAGCAACTTCAGTATGTTTCCAGATCTCAATGTGATGCTAGGCTGGCTCAGCATCTTCTTTCTCAGTCTGGGAACCCTCTTTCCTTGAGCAGCCACATGCTCCCACATTTCTTTGCTGGTCCCTCTCAGACTCACTTGGCTCATAAGGACTCTGTTATATAAAGTACCAAGACTGTGGGAAGCAAAACAAGTGACAAAAGTGTCAGAAATAGGTTTCTATGTCTCTGCCTTTAAGAATACCTCAGGTCCTTGCCCTTGCTCCAGTGTTGGTGGGTGTCCCAGGTGTGATTTCTTCTGGCCCTCCTTTTAATCATGGCCCCATTTCCATGACTTTTCCAAGGGACTGCCTGAATCTTTCACTCTCTGAGATGAGAACCAGGATACCTGGCATGGCCAAGCTTTACGGTACTGAAATGCCACAGTGATGAAATGCTGGTTCCAGGAATAGGCAGTTGAAATTGGCCTGGTGTTTGCTATAGATCAACATTTAAGCAGGGAGCACAATCAAAAGATGCAGCAGTAACAAAGTCAGGGCAGGATGCAAACAAGTTTCTGAACTCGGTTCACCAAATATCAACATAACAAAGACACATGTACCACCAGTAGTCTGTGATGTTACATAGCTATGTAAACTTACTATGTGACAGAAGTGGTGGATATACTTTATACAGCCCATAGTTTCAGCCACTTATCTCAAGCTGGTACAGAAATGACATTAGATTGATGCAGTATGTATGTGCTAAAGACAGATGAACAGGTCATGAACAGACAAGCCTTCAGCTCTTACCAGACTGAGTGGTTCATTTCTGTAAGGAAAACAGTAGGAATGCAGCTGGGACAAGTTTCTAAAGGCCAAAAGGAAGAATCTATTTTGAACCTGCTCCCATGAAGTAACAAGCTGGATTCACCCCAGAGTTGAATAACGTTGCTGCTGCAGTCTTTGGTGATGGAGTGGTTCAAACAAGCAGCTCCCTGATATTGGGTTTCTTCCCTTATACTTGCAAAGACACAACACTCACCTCAGTGCTGCCCTGGTGCTTGCCTAGATAATGAAATTACATTTGGGGATTCAACCCTGAGCGAGGCATTCTGTAAATACTAAGCAGCCAGGTAAAAACAGATCAACAATAGAAGAAAGGAGGGGAGGTGCTTGGCAGGAAAAGGGTTAAAACCACATCATATGGGTTGGCAATGGCACGGAAGGAGACAGACTGCAGATAGTGATCACTGCTACTGCTAGTCAACACTTGCTTGAGCTACTGAGGTCCTTTCTACAGAGCAGTTAATGGGTAGCAGGCTGACAATACCACAGCTACCAACTGACCTAGTTACTGCAGGGCTTCCGTTCCCTGCACTCACAGCCAGTATAATCTCACTTCAGCTTTTTCAACTATTAATGCTTTGTTTAAAGCTGCAGTAACTGGAATCAAGTGATCGCTGCTGAATCTCAGCTTTCACTCACACAGGTAAAGCAAACACAAAGCTCCTCACCATCAGAGAAAAGCCTGCTAAGATGAATTCCCCAAGGTCAAAAGTCACAACAATATAAACAAAGAACCTGACCCAAGATAAGGTTAAAATATTGTGATTTTAAAAGCACACCTGATATTTTTGAGGGGGTTCCTTCATTTTCTGAGGGCATTCCTGGAGGAGTACTTGGTGGAAAGGTGGGACTGGCTCTCAAAAAGGAACCATTCATTAGCAAAAGTTAGCACAAAAGGCAGCAGGAACACATTCACATCAGCTGGGAAAGGAAGAAGCCAAAGGGCTGAACAGACTACACAAATGGAGGAAAAACTCATTACAAGGAGGTGGCGGAAAGCGGGAGGAGGAATTTTTGCTTTCCTTCCCCTTGATCAGCCTATCCTATACAAAAACCTTCTAAATCTGTCTCTCTCTGAATGCTGCTTTCATCTCCCTCCTCTAAGGCAAGTTTCCCATAACACTGTGAGTTCAGCTATGCAAGCTGGAGACAAAAGCAAACCAAACACACAATAAACCCACGAGGACTGGCCAAATGAGGGTTCTAAGAAGTACCACAAAGGCAAGGCTGGTTAGCCATCAAGCTACCGAGGTTAGAGGTTAGCCCTGCGTCCCTCTCAAGGACATGCTTTTCTAACTCCGCAGCATGAGAGGTTCCTAAGCAAGCCAGGGGATCTATTCAGTTACTTTCAGTACACTGTGTGAGTTATTATCTCAGTCAGCTTGGATCAGCTTCTCATCTAGATGAGATCCAAGTAGATGCTGTTCAGTCCCAGGTGAGAGTAAAGCCTTTGGCCCTGTGCTCTGTACTCCTGTCCTGCTGGAGGGTCCATCCCTGCAGCATCCCCAGCATCCCCTAAGCTCTCTCCTTTAGCTTCCACTATTAGCTAGAGTTCATGGTGTGGATCCATGCAGGACATCACTGTACCTAGCAGCATGGCCTGAAGACCATCAGCTGCAAGAACTTTGATGCCACTGCATGGCCTGGAGAGCATTATACCAATGCTGCCTTAAAGAAAAGCCATCCAGTGTTTGCCAGCTAACATGCTACAAATAACAGAAACAGCCACTTGGAGGGCTTTCTGAATATGTGAGTACAGTACTGAAAAACCAAACCCAAACCCCAAACCAGCTCAGTGATGAATCATCACATACCTGGACTGTCATGGGTTCAGCAGCAGCAGTCATTTTTCTTTAAGTAGTAGCTGGTGAGCACTGTGTTTTGGATTTTTGGCT
>JASSUY010035900.1:0-21428 GCA_032466535.1 Forpus xanthops
AAGGCCAGGTTGGACATAGCCTTGGGTGGCATGGTTTAGTGTGAGGTGTCCCTGCCCATGGCAGTGGGGTTGGAACTGCATGATCTTAAGGTCCTTTCCAACCCTAACTATTCTATGATTCTATGATCATCCAGTTCCAACCCCACTGCCGTGGGCAGGGACACCTCACAGGAGGTATAGTAACACAAATGTTTTTGGAGGGTCAGGATGGTGCACAAGGATTTGGTGCAGAGCTTCTGCTCCCTGCTGTGGTTGCTGATGAAATGTTCCAGTGGAATGGTCTTTCAAGCTGCCCTTGTTATCAGGACTGAGCACAGGAACAGGGAAATAAAGCTTAACAGCACTGGTCAGGGTTCTGCTCTGCTCCCTGGTGTCCAAAAACCAGGCCATGTTCCCTGACTTAACAGGGAGGAATGAACCCTCCTGCAGGTTTGAGGGGTTGGGGTTGGGGTTTGACTGCTTAGAATTAAGATTGCAAAGTAAATTCAGTACTTAAGATGCAGAACATTCCTGGTGTTAAACTGCCTTTAATGAACTCAGGGCTTTTTGCTCTGGACCATCATAAAGCCTCCTCTAGGCTTTCAGAGGCTTTAGCCTTCTGTTTGTGCCTGTTCGTATCAAGGCAGAATGCTTCCTCTTTTTCCCAGAGAAATCCCTTGTGTTTTACTCATAAATAAAAGAGAAAATGAAGAAACATTCCTGATGGTATTTTTGAGATTTGACTTTGCCATCAGAATAGAAGTGCACACACACTGCACTTGTCGTCCCTAAAACTTACAGTTTGAAAGTTCTTTGAAGATGTAAATTACAGATCTTTCATATGAAAAGTTAATGAAGGACTCTAAACAAAATAAAATAGAAATGGTGACATGAAAGAGCCTTCTTATGGCTTCAATAACAAGATAAACAGTTTAATATTCCACATACTGCATTAAAAATAACAGCTAGGCTCTATGGAGACGACTCCCCTAACTCAGCCGCATTGGTTGTCACATTAACCCAGGACAGTCAAGGAGAATGATGACTCTCCCTTAATTGTCACCTCCTTTTGGCCCCAAAAAACCACTGAAGGCAGCCAATACCTGCTAAGTTTCAGCAGACACCACAAGTACTTAAACAAATACAGTAGTAAAGTGCCATTACCACCAACACTTCAGCAACCTCCCGAGTGATAGACATATACTGTATTGACAGCCTAGAATCTTAATGAGCTATAGCTGCTTCAGACCGTATTGATTGTCCTTTTTTAGTCCTCCTCCAGTGCAGACAAGTGGCAACGAGAACCAGCATTTCATTAAAAGGAGACTTTGTCCAGTGATTCATATTTCATGAGCACTTGTTGAGCTAAAATGTCCTGGAAAATAACCAATTAATTCAGCCACGTTAAGGTGGAAACTGAAAACTACACCGTTGCCTTTACAGAAGCTGGGGAAAGCACAAGGTTCAAAATCTCCTACCGTGTAAAAGGTTCCCAAAACAAGATTTTGATGCACATCCCTCGGTTCACTTCACTTCCTACTGCTCGGCAATCCTGACAGCTTCTCCTGTGTATAATGTTGTTCTGTGTGACTATTGTTGTTCTGTGTGACTATTGTACCGTGCTGTTTGCAGCTCAGGGTGCTGCGAGGTACGATGCTCATTTTTCCTATGGGTGGTTTGAGGTGGTGGTGGTTTTGACAGCATCGCATACTTGAGCTTAAAGTGACCAAAAGCACAGAGGAAGGAGTAGCCTGCAATAATGATTTGCAAATTGTGTTAATTTCATAGTGGGATCCTGCTTTTTGATAGGATTTAATGCGTAATGAGCTCCTGAGACGTTATTTTTGCTTCAAAGCTTTGCTGAACGCTAGATCCTATTAAATTCTTGCAGTGAACACACCAAAAACTACTTTGAGCTAATTTTAATAATTTTTAATTGAAGGAATATTTTTATTCCAATTTGAATATTCAAGCTGTTTAAAAGTTAACACATTCTCAAAGTAGGCATCAGTCTTTTCCTTCCATAATATCTTTCTTTAGGCAGCCTGTGGCACAGGGGGAGGGAAGAGAGGCTTTTTCTGTCCTGGATTTATTTTTCAGACCCAATGGAAACAAAATTAGGCATTTTTGGCTATTTATTTCTTTTAAAGTGCCTGCATGCTGCCGTTTAATCTCCCTTCTTTTTATTGCTGTTTTATAGACTACCATCATTGTTTGTTTGTTGCCTTTTCTTTCTCCTAAAAGCAGAAGCAAAATACAAATTTCTCTGCTAGTCCTTTCTTGTGTCATAGCAGGAGCCAGATTTGTGTGTATGTGTGTCGTGCTCAGTAACATATGTATTTTGTTGTTAGTGGAGTTGTTGTATTACATTAAATCTTATGGACTCCAGCAGAGACCAGCATCCCAGGTTGCAAGCCAGCTAGCAGGAGACCAAACAACATCACAATCTACATACGTAAGCATGAAATGTGTTTTAGTGCCATGTTTCAGGAAGGGAAATTTAGACGCAGAGAGATTCAGTGACCTGGTTCGAGGCTTTCTAAAGATCTGGGGTTGGTTCCTATGGCCACATAGTGTTTTCCTGATTTATCCCCTCAACCTTCCTGCTCTCCAGACTCACACACAAGGCTGGAGGACAGCGGGCAGTCACAGGACAAATGGCACACAGCTGTGTAGTTTGTCTCTTCTCTGCTCATTTTCAGCACGGTATAGGCAAAGAAATTGATGTTCAAGTGACAGCTGTGCTGAAGGGAAACCCTGACTAAACAAACTCTGTGCCTGAGGCTCTCCTATGCTATGATCACTCAAGCTATTGCAGCCATGATCTATGGTCCCGAGTGCCGTATCGAGAGCTATGGTGCCAAGTCCCACATCTCTAACTGCAGCAGGATTACTAGAGGTGCTGGTGAACTTGGTGTGCATCATCCCAGCTTGCCCATCATTTCCTTATGGATGTCTTCAGGGAACGTGTGGCCATCCACTCCGGTGACTGAGATGTGATGTGGCCATGGGCTTCACTATGACCAAAGGCTTTTGGTTTGCTGCAGGGCTCTGCTCCTGATGCTCTCTGGTAACTGAGAGTGACCCCAATCTTTCTCCATGAGTCTTTCTCCATGTCTATGTTAGTTTTTAGGAATCAGAGACAGATGTTTGAGGGCTCTGAGATGTTTGGGGTGACCTTGGGGAGGCTCTAACTACAATGCAGAATAGTGAAGGGTAAATGCAGTAAGCAGATTGAGAGTCTGGCACTCTGGCAAGTCTCAAGGCCTAGTCTTATGTTGCTGCTTTTCCTCTATGGCAAACTTACAGATTTCAGAAAGACTTTGCTGTAGCAGTGACTTGAAAATTATAATGAGTGTTCCCTTTTAAATAATGGATTATGAGGCAAAGATTAATTTTTGCTCAATTTTCACACTAATTCAGGGCCTTACTGCCAGCAGCAGCAGAAAGAAGGACAGGAATTCACAGCAGCTTTCTTTTCTTTCAAAGTCTTAACATGCTTTTATTGGATAGGACTGTTTGTAATGAAGTCCCATCATTTACATCTGGCTGCCTACCCTAGCCGTGGGATGTTGACATCTCTGAAACATCCTTTGGTTAATGCTATCAGTGGAAATTTCAAACCACTTTTCAGCTTGCTCAGTGCCTGTCTAGAGGAAACCAGACCTCTTCCACTGTGGACAGAAGGTCATATACCAACAGACCCTATGACAGCCAAAACTCTGCAGCTGCCAGGCTTATTTTTAGGCCAACTGAAGCAGGGAGGAAGAGGGAGGAAGACAGAAAGACAGCTGAGAAGAGGTGAAACCAGAAATGCTGTGTCCCAGAGGCTTTTATCAGCCCAAATGAAATGGAAACAGTGAAAGGGAAACACTGCTTTGCTTTTCTCAAAATTGTATTTCCAGTTGAATGCATTGAAAAGAAAATATCCTTTCCTTTTCCTGCTCTTCGGAGAGATGTGCTTGCTAAGTCTGCAGGCTTAGGAGGAGAGACAAGGAGTATTTATTTCCCACATACATTGGTAATTTATGAGGTTGCTATAAATGTAGAGTTTATGGAAGTAAAATCAGGCCGTGAAATAAAAAGGATTTTATTCAAATAGCCCAGCTTATTAATTCTTTCTAATTCTTCACAGAGGAGATGAGTGAGGATGCACACAAGGTTTACTGCATTTTAAGAGGGGGAAGATGGAGTGTGAGTGGCACATGCAGGGTATATTTTAAAAATAGAAAAGAAAAGTGAATTGTATTAGGGTTTGAAATGTAATTGAATTTTCTTTTTCCTGTTTTGCCATCAAAGATGCCAGAAAGAAGTTTACTGTTCTGAGCAAGGGTTTCCCATTGCTAACGAACCTGCATAAAGTGGCTTCACCTCCTTGTGCAGCCAGCTGTGGCTGACGGGATGTAAATGCAGCTCTTATCTATGACACATGAATGGGTGGAAAAGAGATTTAGAGCCTTGAGCAGGAAATAAGATGCCACAATTGCTTTCACTGGGAATTAGCGTTCCACCAGGAGCAGAAACGTGGCAAACGCATTGTTCGTTATGAGTAATATTAACAATCAGTTCCAGTGAGTGCCCATCACCATGCATATAACAACTGTGTGTTGTGTGATTGTCCTGCCTTGACCTCCAGAGGCCTCAAAGAGGATGAAAGGGTATGGAAGGATCCTCTCGCATCATGTGCTGTAACAAACATAGAAAGGGAGAGGTAATGCTGAAGTGTCACCAACTTTGAGGCTGAGATTCTGCCCCTGAGACCCTCAAAAGCTCTCAGAAATCTGGCCTTTTAAGATGCTCTTTGGAAGAAATGAGTCAGCATAGCATGAAAGCTCAGTTTCTGCTGGCTCCACGTCATCAGGCTCTCCCTGGACACACCACACTTCCCGGTGGCTGCTTTACACTGATATTTGGATGTGGAAAGGGAGGACACAGAAAAGTGGAGGTGTATTGAATGCTAGAGTAATACGTTAGCTGATACTGACCTCCCAGAGCAATTCTTTGGAGGCCCTCACTGAATCAAGTCTTTTCTATTAGCTACCTTTGGAAAAAGGCAAATGTCCCAAGAAATAGCTCCTTTCTTGTCAGACCCAGCGGCCCTGCACTGACTCCTCCCACCCCTTACTCTCAAGGTTCATAACATCTGAGTATATTCAGTGTTTCCCAGCTGACTTTAGGGTGTCTGTTAGCTTCCCCACACACCCCAGTTGACACTGCGTATGGTTTTGGATGTGAGGGACGAGGGTGTAAATAAAGCCCACGTCCTTCATAGTTGGGCTGTTCTTCTGGCCAAGTGGAGCAGCTAAGCCCCAGAAGTCAGAGGAGGTGGCAACATCAGTCACCACCCAGAAGGAGAGAATAGAAGCTAAGATCTATTACCTTGCCTTACACTGATTTAGGGCTCTCTAATTGGGGCAAATGGCATAAAAAGAGGGAGAAGTTCCCTGCAATGGCTCTGAGTGGAAGCATAAGCCTCCTTTCCCTCTTGGCATCCCCTGACCCTGTGTGTCCATCTGGCTATTCATCTCTGGAGGGGTTAGCTGTGATCCCTGGTGCCTCTATGAGCGCAGCACGGGCAGAAGGCACATTAAAGCTGGTAGAGGAGCAGCACTGCTCCTGGAGTGTCACTTGGCTGGATGACACGGAGCACTTTCACAAGGCAGAAGGAACTGGAAGTCTGTGATAAGGCCGTGGGACAGAGTGCTTTAAAGAAAGACCGGCTCTGGAGTTCCTAGTCCAGTGATACCCCACAGGGGGCTGTGATTGGGGCTGTGATGCTGAGAGGAGCTGAGCTGTGGTCTGTGCAGTGCAGTAGTGAACTTCATGGTACTTTGGTGTCTTTTTTTGGAAGGCTTTGATAGTGAAGGTAGCGTATGACCTTCTGCATTTGAGATCTGATGGCTCAGGAATAGCTATACTATTGGCCATCAGTCCCTATTCTCATATACAGAACTATTGCCAAGCTAAGAAAAGCCTTAGAGACAAGTGGCTTTTCTAAGAAGCAGTTCCCATTGTTACATTCACTAAGACTTCTGGACCCCTGAGGTGTACAAGGGAGTGTCTGAGTTGTAAGTATCAAAAGAAATTAATTATTCTATCTTATAATTAAGGCTTTTTTAATTAGCTCAATAATTAGAACTTTCCTTGCCTTACACTGCAGCTTTTCCCATCGCCAGATAATCTGGAACTTTAGAGCTATTTACCTGAGTAAAAGGCATTTCCAGCATCAACAATTCTCTTTCTGTAATGAGAAGGAGTAAATAACAGCTCTACTGCAGCTACAAGAAAGGCAACGCTCTTTAAAAGTCGTCTGTCAAGTCAGGCTTGTCCCTCAAAATGTATGTTTTGTAAAAGCCTTCAGAAAATGTTGGGTCGAACTGTTTTAGTGTTATTGTGAGGAAATCGATATTTCCCTGCAGCCTTTGCAACCCCCGAATCGTAGCATGTTGTTTGTGCAGAAGAAGCTGAAACTGTCTGAAAAAGAGAGTAAAGCGTCCTGTTTCTGTGATTTGCCCTAAAAGCGCCCGAGGTAAACAAAATGACACACTTGAGCGGTTCTCTCGATGTAAAGAGATGAAGGAGGGGATGATGGTGGCGTTTGGGGAAGGGGTTTTGATTCTATTTCACTCTTTGTCCCTCTTTCCTCCCATCTCCTTCAATGCCCATCTCATCCTTCTCATCTCCATGTTACTCCTCTGCTGTGCGAGATGCCATGCAGCATGACTTCCAGGCTTTGTTCTCCAGGGAAATCATGCAGGGTTCCCATGTGTTTTGACACTGAAATGACCGAGTTGCCTGCAGTGGTTCCCCCACCATTGCAGAAGAGAAAACCATTTAGTTTTGGTCTGAAGTGCCAACATTCAGAGCAACAGAGATGGGAGCACCAAATCCATCATGTGTGATGCATTTGGGAGCCTGGAGCTGGTGAAGGCATGAACAGCATTCCCGTGTATTCCTGATGCCTTCCTATGAACTCTGACAAATGCCATGGCCTTGAGTTAAAGGCTCTGTAGTGTTAGGCCTTGGTGAGGTCATACCAAGAAGAACAGAATTTATGGTCTTAGGTTACCTTGGTTGTAAATGGGTCTTTAAAGCTGTTGAATCTGAGTTCAGAAAGGAACCGCGTTGGTTCGAGGAGCTTGGCTGAAACCTCTGTGAAGAGTATGAAAGCAGAAAGTCTGAGAGACACGTAACTGCTCACAGATACACCGGGGTGGATGCAGCAGCTCCACAGTGTGCTATGCTCACCTGCATCAGACAGAAAAAGAAGGTTAAGCCAGGTTGTGGGAGCAGGAGGGCAGAGAGCAAAGGACCGGAGGAAAGAAAACGCAGTGCTGCCTGACAAAGAGACTGCTCTCTTTGTGTGCTTTGTGCTTGGGCTGAAACAACTTCACAGGGCTTTTTCTCCCTCTAATCTGGAAATAATTCTGATTTATTTTAAGCCTTCTATTAAGACAAGTCACGCAGCACTGCCTGGCTGGCAGCAGGAGGCTCTGTGTGTGTGTGTGTGCCCGCCAATGTGTGTGTGTATCTCCAAGGGTGCTGCCTGCCTTCTTTAGTTGATACTGCACTCAATTATTGTGTTTTCAATTATATATAAAAGGCAATGATGGAGTTTTTCAGCTTTTATAGGGCCACAAATCACAGGGTCCTTCCCTGCATGAGCAGCGCTGCTGCCATAGTGTAGCATGGGAGATCACAACTTGTATGTGCAGACTTGCAGAGGAACCTGTGCAATCGGGGCCCCCCACACTGCAGGAGGACCAGCATGGGGCAGGTGAGCCCTTGCTCTTCACATGGTCCTTCAGCCACCAGACCCTGTCTGACAGCCAAGGGCAATGTGGTTCATGGGCTGTGCCATGTGTGCTTTACATCTTTAGCAACGTGTTTTTGAAGGAGCTTGGATCATAGAATTGTTTGGGTTGGAAAGGACCTTTAAGTCATCCATTTCCAATGCCATGGGTAGGGATGCCTCACACTGGACTGTGTCACCCAAGGCTCTGTCCAACCTGGCCTTGGACACTGCCAGGGATGGAGCATTTGCCACTTCTTTGAGCAGCCTGTTCCAGCACCTCAGCACCTTCACAGGGAACAACAGACAGGATGAGCAAGGAAGAGTTACAGAGGCTAGGTGAGGAGGTCATTCATGAGAAGGGTTATGATACAGAAACCGACATGGACTACAGCACAACTTACCGTGAGTATCTTAGGCACACAATGGGTCTCTTGGCAGCCCAAGGCAAATGGGTAGATCTGAAGTGAGTAGGCTGGAAAACTGTTGGAAACTTGTGTTTAGAATGTCATTTTGTCGTACATAATTTAGACACCCAAAGTTGCAATTGCAAAGCTAACCCTAGAAACTGAGGGTTGGGACTGGCAGATGGGGAGTGTCTTCCTTTGAAACTGGGCTGTATAAGGGAAACCCGAGGATGTAATAGTGCATGGGCACCTCAGTCCTCACCAGCAGTCAGAAGATGCCATCTTCCATCCAGAGATCTGAACAAGGACTCACTGCTGTCAGGCTTGGTCTTTCCTCAGCTTTGGCGTTTAGGTGTTAATGCACATAGAAATGCCCCCACATTGCGTGATACAGGGCAGCACGGGCCACGCTCAGCTTCTCCAGTGTTGTGCAGTAAAAGAGATATAAGCCAAACCATTTTTATTCAGCTCCATGCTGGCAGGAAAAGGGGTGTCTGAAGGCATCATCAGACTGCATTTTACTGGCGGCAGATTGGTGGCAACCCAGCAGTCAAGTCCATGAGCGCGAGGCTGTGAGAGGCTGAGCAGCGCAGGAATAGAAATCAAATCATTGCCACATAGGGTGAACAAGAACACTTGAATTCTGAGACTCCAGTAAGCAAGCAAGCGAGAAAAAGAAACAGAAGTTGTCAGCTATGCTGGATAGACTGACTGCAGTGCGGACTGGGAAGGGAATAGTGACCATGATGACTGGGATGGAGACATTTAGAGTGATCCCATTTTACCTGGCCATAGCCCAGGAACTTATGGTCTTTTGCATAATGAGCTACAAGCTGTGATAAGTGGTAGTAAGTAAATGGCATAAAGGGGATCCCATCATGGTACAGAAGGAGTATCTCATCATGGTTTAGAATACTCCTAATGCAGCTAGACAGGGACCAGCATGAAAGACAGACCACTGACAGGCTTGGTTGCCACTCAAACCTGAGTTTTCACTGTGGAATGGGGATATTTGTGTAGAGTGGTTTGTGGCTTTAGGCAAACAGCCCAGGTAGACCAATTCTGATGGAAATCCTGGAACTAATGCTGGCAGAATGGCCACTGACTGGACTCTGCATGACACTGCTCTCTGCAGTGGGGACAGAGAATAGGCTCTGGTTGTCATGATGAGTGTTGGGATTTTGAACTGGTTTGGCATCAAAGCTGGAAGAAAATGAAAACTCAGATGAGGGTTTGGAATCATTAGTGCTAGAAAACAACTCCTGGGATAGCTGCTGCATTATTGCTGGGGGAGCCTGAGGGCACATGGATTCCAAACTGGGATTCGGAACTGCAGTGCTAGAGGTTAGGCATGACAACAGGACCTGGAACTCTGCTAACATAAATGAGGGGCTGGGAGGGTTCTTGGGAAAGAAAAGGAACTGGAGACAAATCTAGTCAGAGCCATTGGTGGCATGCTAATAACTTCCACTCTTCAGGGTCGTGAGGACAAGCCAACCCAAAGCTCTAGAGGATGAGAGAGAACTTTGCAGGCCTGCACTATGTGGCACTCTGCCTGCAGGAAGGCAGAGGCTGTTTTGTCTCAACTGGATAAGTCCTGGAAATGGGATTTGAAGTAGATGTGAAGCAGGGGTTGGAAGGAGATGAGGAGCCTGGGAGAAGATGTGGCTAGGTGGACTATAAAACCCATTAGAGTCTTAATGCATAAATTGGCAGAACTGTGCAATAGCAATGATAACCAAGATACTGGGAACCCGAGCTGTTATTAGATTCTGGTGCCTCAGTGACTATTGCAATTACTATTTTGTGATAGCGTGGGTGCCTACAAGGTACATCATAGAGACAAGAGTGTGCAGTGGTCTCCTGTGGTGCAGGGAGTGTATCAGCTCTGCTCCTACACCCTCTCCCAGTGCAAACTGCTCACTGAAGAGTTTGGCTGAGTTTTCTTATATTCAGTGTTACGTGCAGGATAATAAAAATGGGCTTTTCAGCAACTCTTCCTGAAACAAAATAGGTTACCTCAGATCTGACTAACTTTGGAAGGATAATACAGAAATAGAAGTGCTCGTAATTGCCTTACCTACAAAATGATGTACTCCTGTAAAGGTTCCTGAAATAGTGAGACCACCTCAGGATGAGGGTGAGTTACCTTTCTGCAAGCATAAGCCTGAGATAAGTTGGACTATGGAGTATGGAAAGATTAATGCTTTGCTTTAATAACGGGGCTTGATCCAAGACTGCAGAAAGGATGTAAGTACCCAAGCAGAGCCCAGAAAGCCTGGTGGATCAAGGAATGTCAGTGCAGTGACCCAGTGGGTGTAATTGCCAGGGTGGCTGGTATTAAAGGGAGATAGAAAGATGCATCTGACTGTGGATTTCAGAGCATTAAATGCTGTAGCTCCGCAAACATCACCTCTCCTTGTTAAAATGTCAGAAATTACGGCTGCAGTAGTACAAGGAGCTAAGTGGTTTTCAGGCACAGAGCTAGCAAATGCATTTTCCTGTAGCCTCTTAGCAGAGAAATGTTGGTAAAAGTTTGTGGTTTTTACATTTCAGGAGAAACAAAATTGTTTCAGGTGAGTTCCTCAAGGATTTCACATGTGATCTGTCACATCCACATCATCCAGATGTGGGAGAGATCAGCCTGCAGGTGCAGGGAGCATGTAGCATCTCATGTGGATCACACCTGAACTGGAGGGATTCTGAAGGACAAGCCTATCAGCAGAGAGGAGGTTTTGGCTGCAGCCCAGGAAGAAGGATTTAAAGCCAACAGACAAAAGGTTCAATTAGTGCAACAAGAGGTAATATATTTAGGAGCAATACTAGGTATTGAAGGCCAGACTTGTGATAAACGGAGTGTGGAATTAATGCAGACGCTGCCCAGCCCCACCACTCTGCCTAGCGAAGAGCGCTGCGAGACACATTTAATTGTGTGCGGGATTTTATTCTGATGCTCACTGAAGTGAGTCGTCATCCTGCTAAGCTCTTAGGGAAAGCTAGGCAGTGGAAGCAGGGTGCAGAAAACCAGGCAGCTCGGCTAGAGCTGAAGCCAGCCCCAGTCCCGGGTGCAGTGGTGGGCTGTCTGAATGCAGGAATCCTCTTCATTTGCCTCTCTTAGCCAGGAAGGAGGTGCCAATCTGGCACAAAAGCCTGTGTTCCAGGCTACTGTCAGTGTATCTCCAGTCTTACTGACACCACAACTCCTTGTCAAAAGGAATGAGGATCTTTAGTCTGGAAATTGGGTGATACCGTTGGAGGAAGGCCAATGGCACAACACACCAGTCATGCTTCCTTGGAATACATTGTGTTCAGTACAGCACAAGGTGGTTCATATCTAGCTCTTGATTGGCACAAGGGACCCTCAGATTAATGAATTAGGAATTAGACCTGGAAAAGAGCGTGGGACACAGCACCTCCATATATTAATGGCGGAGTGTGCTGCACATGAGTGTCAGATTCTGTAGCCTCCTGATGTGCAGTGGCCTGTGCAGCTTTAATTGTCTCTGTCAAAATGCATCCACATAAGCCAGAAATCTGCTTTACAGGTGGTTCAAGCTCCCATAGGGTAAGGCTTGCAGGAGTTTTGCTCCAGTCCATGTAAAGAAGAGCAGGAGGCAGTGGGGCAGGTCTCGCCACGCTCAGTACAAGAAGTAGGAATCCCAGCTGCATTGTAAGGTATGCTGCCCCACGGTGGGAGCAAACAAGGGTCAAGGATTTCATTTTGATGAATGAGGGTTTTGCACAGCTAAGAATAAAACTGCACACAGCAGAATACCCACAAACCTCGGGGTATGAAGAACTTGGCTTCTAAAGGGAGCTTTAAGGATGTTAGTACAGGTGAATAGCAAAAGTTAGGATGTGGTGTTCCCATCTAATTGGCTCCACAAATGACTACGATCAGCTGTGATTATATTCCTTTTTAAGACCATGATATGGAGGGAGATGTGACTGAGCTATTGGTGGTGAAAAACCTCTGTAGCAGATGAGTAGCAACTGAAAGGTCGCACAGATTAATGGGTGAAAGGATTTGACAAACAACTGCAGTAGGATCATCAAGAAATAGCTGAGCAATTAGGGCAAAATGTTCACAGAATTGATAAAAGGTAAAAAATGGTAAACAGCCAACATGAAGAATGGCAAGTAGGGGGCCAGGTGTAGATCATGGGTTTCCTGGAAAGAGACACAGCTTGGGCTGGGATGGATCTGGCATGAGCACATATAAAGGCATTTCCATTGTATATTAGTTCAAGTAAGTTCTGACAGTGTGAGGCAGTTTCATCAATCACAGCCCAAGCTTTGGAGAACAGAAAAAGGCTAAGCTACAGGAAAAATGGTCTTTATTTTTTAAGATCATATAGAAGAGTGACTGTTCACCAGCCACTAGACTTGGATCAGCCTGGAAACATGGGCTTGCTGTCATGTGTAAGAATAGCTCTTCCAGTGGCTGTGTTGGGCATTGATGCTGCCAAAGCTGGGAACATGGTTAACAGTGCTGGGTTCTTTCTGTTTTGCCTGCTCTGTCAGGGCAAGGTCTGCATGCTGCAAGGAGTTCCCTGTGTTTTGCAGTAGGGAGAATACGACTGGAAGGAGCAGAGCTGTCAGTAATGCTGCCCAAGGTGGTTGTATCCTCCTCCTGGCTAGTTTGTGCTTCCTCTGCCTGGGCAAAGCACATTGTGCAGTCAGTATGGGTGGTCAGTGTAATAAAACCATTGTATGGGCCTTGATACACTTGATATTGGACAGCAGCATGGACTGTGTGCCTGAGCTGTCCTAGTTCCTTGATCATCCAGTACTGGGATGGCTTAAAGCTGCATTAGTCCCCCTTTTCCACAGCTCGTCATGCTTTGTTGTGGCTGTTAGAAGAACAGTGTCACCAAACGGTTCTGGAGTCCTCATATTTAATTTCCTTGCTCTTCCCTCCATTTTACAGAGCCCCATCCACTTCATTTTGCAAGTACTGTATTTAACAAGAGACATCCCTCTTTCCTGAGAGGCCAGCGCGCTGCTAACAAGTACTGTAGATACACCATCCACTGTTGTTCCTGTCACCTCTAATCACGCAGTGATCACCATCATGCCAAATCCCTTTCTCCCGTCTGCATACCATGAATTACATGGAACGCTCCGTCACCCCTCGGTACAGCCTGAGCTTCTCTTTGCTTTCTCCATCTTTGGCCCTCCCCAGCCTATGCAAGCAATCCAGGGGCTCCTAAGAGGAAAAGTGCCCTGTTACGATGAAGGGTCTCTAACTCACTACTTTTTCCTATCAAAGCGACTAGTTTCTTTGCCATGAACTGGAATCCCTTGAGAGAAAGCAAGCTAAAAACGTCTTTCCGCAGCCTTTTCTCTTTGCCCTGCTGGCGCAGGTTGAAAATGAGAAGAAAAGTGCAGGGGGGAAGATTAAAAAGAAAAGCAAAAAGTGTTCAAAAAGGCAGAATTTCCAGAGCCCAAACAATCCACGGGACAATAGGAGGTAATGATTGCACCTCCGTGCCCTGCTCCTGCCGGATGGGGGTTTTGAACATGGCATCTGCTGGGATGGGTTAAAGACCCGAGCACTCTGAACGTGGAGCCGTGGTGATGAGCTGAAAAGCTTGTTGCTCACGTTGCAAACAAAGACTTAACAGAGGGCAGAGGTAAAACCATCTGGGACCTGGCCTTCTAATCAGGCCCATGCTGTGAGCTCATGGTATTAATGCAAGAGCCGGTGACATGAAGGCGGGAGGACTGCGTGACCCCAAGCCCGTCCAGCAGTAGCTTGCACTACCCAGTACCCTGTGTTCCATTTAATAAACTCCATAGATACATTTAATAGACACCTCGCGCTTCCGCAGTTTCATGTGTGACCTCGCTGTGGTTGCTACCACAAACACAAAGTAAAAGTCAAGGATCATTAGTGGAGAAGGCAAAACTGCCCCTTCCCTTGTTCTTCTATTTCTCCTGTGAGCATCAACTGCTTGGGAATTGGCGATTGCTTGTAATCCTTCCTGTCTCCATTGCAGAAGGGCCAGGCTTCTGTGAGAGCCTGGTTAAACTACATCATTGCCTGCAGCTTGAGGAACTCTCATCCCGCTTGCTGCCTTTGGATGCCTCATGCCAGCACCCACTTTCTGCCTAGGGCTGTGTTTAGGGGACTCCCCATGGGCTGCTCTCACCCCATCTCCTCGCAGTTCCCTGGTGAGGAATTGCAAATCCCTATATCCACCAGGGGCCAGAGGAAATCCATTAGTAACCCCCAAGCACCCTTTGGAGGGTCCAGGGCTGCACTGCACAAGCCAGGGGCCTTTGGCTTCTCATAAAGGTCATCTGCCTCAGCAGAGGAAGGAAAAGATTGATGTGTACCTCTGCAGTTCTTTTTTTCTAGGCAGGCTAATGAAAACTTGGTAAGAAAAATGTCTGGTTTAAAACCTAGAGGCAAGGGTTTGTTTGGTACATTTTCTGTTAAGTTTGGACTTTGTGTTTTTGAGGCTTTTTGGGGTGTTTCTTTAATGACGATGTGATTTAGTGGTGGGGTTTTTTGCATTAGCGTGTCAGTTGTCAAACAAGCCTCCTGATTGATTTGTTTTTTCATGTCTAGCTTTCAACATCCTCAAAGGCATCTAATTGTTCAGGACATACTGAGGATCTGCACTTAGAGAAATCAAGCCTCGAGTGGAACTCCCCTGAAAGCAAAGGCACCGGGAAGCCAAGATTAGTTTTCAGCAAGTAAGTGGTTTTCATTTTTCGGCTTTCTCAAGGACTCTTTCAAGGGCTAAGCAGATGGCTGGGAGATTCACAGAATGGAAACCTGCCGTTTTAATGGGGACAGCAAAGCGTGTGTGGAGGGGGGTCGGTTGTTTGGGGTTTCTGTTAGTTAAATCGCCTTTTTGTTTGACAGCAATTTAGGCTATTTATGCAGCTGAGATGCCAGGGCAGTTTTTGTGTGTGTGGACTCTTCGTCTCCAACAAAGGACGGAGGAAATTGCCACGCTAATTTTCTGATCTTCCTAACGGCTCTGAAGCAGGACCAGAAGAGCAGTTTCTAACTTAAAAATACAAAGGCGCATAAAAGAATAAGAGCATGCACAGACCAGTTCATTCAGCCTCTTGGAACCTTCAGGCAGCTATGGCTACATGCTTATTCCATCCTAAATGAACGCATGTGCCTGTGCTGAAGACAGGGTTTTCCAGGAACACTTAGGGCTATGCTAGTCTTTGGGCAGCCTGGAGTAACCGTCAGCCTGCTGTGCCCTGGCAGTAGTGATGTGCTTCAGGGAGGCTATAAATCCTTGCTGCTATGAGATGTGATGGCCACAAGCAGGCAAAGCCCATGGAATGGGCAGCACAAGCCACAGGAGTCCCATGTCCCCCAGCCCTGAGCCTGGCCAGCTAAGATACAGCACATATAAACCCTGAAGTCTAAGCAAAACCAAGCCTTTGTACCCTGGGAAGAGGAAACAAAACCCAAACCCCAGCATATGAACTCATATCTTAGTGTACACCATCTGGACCTACCAAAATGCCTTGTTACATAGGAAAAAGAATGCTGATCTTGCATCTGCAAGTGGAAAAACTGAGCTTTAGGTGGTCCCTCTCCTTAGGGAGCCTCATGCACTCCCAGAGATGCTGTGCCTGCTGAGCATGGGCTTCTCTACTAAAGTGCATATACACCCCACCTCCCTGTGTCTGTTTGGATGTATTTGCTCTATAGCTGTCCCACATATTTTCCTTGCTAGCCTGTCATAGCCATTACTAAAATATGCTTATCTCATGTATGCAAATAGCAGGTTATTTATAAGATTCTTTAAAATTCCCATAATTGTGCTGTAAAAAAGATCTCTTTGCTTATCCCACAAAATGTTGTAACCACAGTGTTACTTTTATTGAGATCCAAAAATCACTCAACAAAATAAGAGGAGTTTAAAAAGTGACTTATATTTTTGAAACAGAAGGGAAAGTGAGCAAGCAAACCAGGGCTTTATTATTTTAAATTAGAAAGTTTAATGCTCACCAAAAAGGACATAAACTGTAAATGTATTTTAGCAGTTCCTAGAGAAAAAGGGAGCGGTTTTAATAATAACACTGTGTGTGCTCTTATATCATTTTCATTAGAAAAATCTCTGAGCACTTTCTGGTTATTAAAGAATGGAATGCCTTGGAAGGCTCTGGGGAAGCACTATGGGGAAGTAAGGTAACAAATATAAGTCCACATTATGCTCCATACTGTGATTACTTGGAACTTCCCAGCCATCTTGGGAATCTACAGCTGCCGGCTTCAGCTCAGGATTACAGGTCTACCTCTCCAATGCAGCCTTGCTGGGTTGTGACTGTAGATAGCTGTAGCAGTGCAAGAGGCTTCCTTGCATGCATCCACTCATTTCATGGGTGAACCAGCTCCGGGAAGGTGTTTGCCACACTCGAAGGTGTGGAACAGAAATGAACAACAGGGGGTGGCCAAGCACTTCACTGTGCTCATCGTGGGCTCCTGTCCTTGGGAAGTGCTGCAGGGATTCCTCTTCTTCCTTTGGGAGGGGTCTGACCCTATGTGAGTAGATTCCTCACTGGGCACAGGAACATTCCCAGGCAGGCTCTGGCCATTCATCATGGGAATGACCTGGAGAGGACAGAAAAATAAGATATTAGCCTATATTTAGCAAGAGTCATAAAATGTTCCCTGGAACAACAAAAGGAGGAAGAGCGGCTGTAAAGGTAGAGGATATTCCCTGGGCTGATGAAGAAAATAAAATTAAGACAATCCCTGGTGTTTAATTTCAGCAAATACAATAGAGAGAGTGAGTGCCCAAAGAGGAACAGCATGTTAACATAACTTAGACAAACAGGAGCCAAACCGTTGGCCTGACAGAAAAATGAGAGAGCCCATCAGTGCAACGGAGGAAAAGAGTAAATTAAAAACCAGATGGTTCATAGATGTGATTGCATCTTCAGCTTCAGCGAGGGGAAAGAAGGAAGGGGAATGCGGATATTATAGGCAGGCCAGGAAGACAAAAGCTGGAAAAACATACACAGAGAGAAGAGGCAGTCTTGTCATAATGAAGTTAATTAAAATAGCAGGACCTCAAGTTATTTCTGGTCCTAGTGTTTGAAAGCCCAGAGTTCCAAGCCTCATTCTTCATTAATACAGAACCTTTCCTATTTCATCCATTCTCAGAAAGGGGACCTCTTCCTTTCTGTGCTGGATAGTGAGTCAAGGCAGATGGGAATTATTCTGAGCTTGGAGAAAACAAAGTAGTGCAAATTAATGGCTTGCTGGCAGAAAGGCAGTTTCAAAGACTTTGCCAAGGCACATTTTATTCCTACACTTGTCCTACATGCATGATTTTTTCTTTGATTCTGTGTAGATCAGAATTGCATGGCCAAGCAGAGATACCTATCTGTATTGTGGAGGGGACACGGAAGCAAGCAAGCAAAAAACAGATAAAAGGGGGAAAGCCAATCTTACAATGGCTGGTGCAATGACTCAACAATTTGCTTCATATCACTCAGTAGACAGAAAATAGAACAAGCCCATCTTGCCAGCTTGAACTCATCCCATAGTTTCTCTGTGGGTTTATATGCATCTGTGCTTCACTGTCACATGTATAGACATGTATCACATATGATGAAGCACTGATGGGTTGCAGGGGCTCCTCACTGCCATAGGACCCTGGCCAGGATCCTTGTCCTACCATAATGAGAAGCTTTGCCTTTGGCTTCAAAAGTGGCAGGGCTTCCCTCCAGCTTCCTTTGCAGCAGTAAAGTAGCAAAGCTTTAAATCTGTAACCGGTCTTTCTCTGCCCAGGACCACACTTCATCCTCTTCTGTGAGAAGTGTGGAAATGGTGTGACTGTGCAAATTAATCATGCACAAACCATTTCAGACATGATACCGACATTATTTCAATCATCATTTGGCAAGGTGGAGGCAGAAACTCAGACTGCACTTGTGTTGGAATAGTGTTGATTCTTTCATAACCATTACCTCTCAAGACCTCAATTTTATATCCCTTGGGAACAGATTCTCTCTGTGCTTAGGGGGTTAGAAGCAGAAGATCAGGAGATAGTTCAGTTTTTGTTATGACTTTTAGCTGCTTTCCTAACTTCCTGCCACCTTTTATTCCCCTTGTGTAAAATTAGGATAATGACATTTCATCCTATGACAGCAGTTTAATGCATTTATGTCTAAAATGCTCAGGTAAAGGTGTTAATACCTTTCAGAGATTATTGTTTATTACCACAGTTGTGATTACTGATAATTCTGAGAGCTTCACTCTCACATAGGTAATAAGAGCAAAATGTTATGAACATTTTGTCTTATTTGGAACTTAATGCCAATTTTGTTCTGAATTAATTCCTTTGAATAGAATTATTCCTGAACTGCATCAAGAAGGGACCGGCACCTGACCCCCGGTGTATAGAACTGCAGGTAATCATGGGTGAAAAGAGACAAAAATACGTTTTATCTAAGAAGTATCTACTGTTGTGATAGAGACTGAAATTAAAGTATAATCCAGAGATGGGAGGGGGGGAGAGAGAGCGTTCTTTAATTAAAATCAGCTACCTCAAAAGATGGATATTCTCAGGAGTGATATTTGCAGTGTGCTGAAGGCTTTCCACTTAAACCCTGGATGATGCAAGGAAAGAGGATTCTCAAGGAGTAATATTGGCATTAGCAGATAGCCACTTGCCACTGCACAATAAGGTGAAATTTGCAGAGCAAAATATCCGGACAATAGAACGGAAAGATGGACAAAATAGGAAGCTATCTGAAACAAAACCTCGTGATTATCCTGCAGCAAATGAATAGTTTGGCAAAGAGACCCAAGATAGAGACTTGGAGATACAGAAAGAGAAATTAAACCAGAAGCAGCCGGGATCAATGAAAACAATCAGTACTTTCTGCCAAGAGATATGTTAAAAAGCCTGAAAGTGAGGCTTTAGATAACGTGTTCACAATGATCTGTTGTCCCACCCACCATCTCCATAGCAATTAATGGTCTCAGCCAAGTACAAATTATGGTTCCAGCCATGGAGGTTGCACAGACCCCCTGTGAAAGGCTGTAGGTGAAAGGCACAATGTCCATTTGAGGTCTTTCTGGTCAGGCTTGTGCAGATAACAGCTTCCTCACCTTTGGGGAGATGCTGCTTCTGACAACATGGGAACCACAGAGAGTGCACTTGAGGGGAGTACTTCTGACGAGCGTTCCACAGCAAATCCTGCTCTGTTCTCATTTTAGTTACAATCACAGATGGCTTCCTGCAATACAAAGAAGGCTCCTGGCAAGGCAGTTTGCTGGATAACGTTAGAATTGGATGTGATGGGAGTATTACCTCACAGAAACACCCATTCACCAGCATTTATTTCATTGTGTGTTCAGCGCAGCAGATTTGAGGAGCTACTTTGCACTGGCTCCCTCACACAGATACAAATCTCTCCTGCATGAATCTTGTCTAACAGCTATCTGCAGCCAGGTGGTCTCTGTGAGAAGTAGTTGTGCTGCAGGGAGGAAAAGTGCATCCTCTTTTCTGCCTTGCCTTTAAAAAACCTGTGTCAGTGGTAAAGTGGAGATGCTGCTCTAACGGTATTGGAGGTTCTGTGGGGACCATAGGCAGTGGCATGGGCAGCACCCTCCCTGCACCCTGGGCACCCTATTGCTAGGGAGAGGATACACATAGCTTCAGCGCCTATAAATGTCTTGTAGCATTGCTGTATGTGATGCAAATGTTTATTCTAGAAGGAGCTGAAACCCAAATTATTAGTCTAGTATTGGCCACATGATATGCAGCCAGCAGGATGGGATATGTAGCAGGGGACTTCTTAATGCCTCAGATTAAAAACCCTATTCAAATCTTGGCTGAGTCCAGGTTTCCAAAGAGCTGTTGTGGATTCAGGACAATTTTCAGTTCAAGCAGAAGGGCTGGCTGATCATTAAATTACATTATACAGGTAATCTGGCTCTTAGTCCCAGGCCTTTAAAGGTATTTTAATACCTGTGGTAGTCTAAGTGGTAAAATGGCTTAACCCAACTTGGCATTAGTTACCAGTATGTCCTGAAAGGAAGAGTTTGTGGCAGTAAAGGAGCGAGGCCTTCTTGGTGATGTTACTTACACTGGTAAACAGTGGATTGCACTGAGCTGAGTTACAAGCTCCCTACGTTATGGTTTCTCACAGCAGCTCTCATCACTCCTCATTTGCTCAGTCCCACACAGGAGTAAAGAGCCCCTCTGAGCACACAGGGCTGGATGTTTCATGGGAGAAGAACCAAAGTCCAGCACTGGTGGTACATGCTGGTGAGCAGCATTCACATATTAACAGATTTCCACTCAAACTGGCAAATAGGAGTGTCTCTGTTAGAGATGCTGTGTGAAAGCCAAGGCAACAAAAGTCAAAATGTGCATATGAGAATATGTGGTACACACAGTATATGTCACAATGTTTACCATCACTTCAAAACATGCACCCGCCCACAGTTCTTCACTAGCAGCATCCTGGAACTTCTCCAATTGGGATTTGCTATATGAAGCAAAAGTCAATTAAAATCAGCCATTATTGTACAGATCATGAGATCCATAGTACAAGATACCATACTCATCCCAGATGCTCATTAATAGCAGTGTGTTGCAAACAAGTCCAGGACAATTGCATGGGGTTTGTATACTTTTCTGATTGCCGTGTTTGCTCAGTTAGCAGATAGCGTTTTCAAATGGGTTGGATTACATATTTTAGCAAATACCAAATTCCCCAGTTCTGTCGCGTTCTGGAGCTCTTGCAAATGTAGGTCAGAATCTGTAAGTAGGTTTAGCTGATGGAAACAGAAAGACTTTGGTTTAAGGGAATTACGTCTACCCAGCTTGCTAGAGGAAGACCTGTTAGCGCCAGCTCACCCACCTTCTTGTACCAAAGAGCTTGCTGCTGTTCGAGGTGTGGTGACTCATTTCTTCATCACACGAATGTACTTTTTTAGCTCAGCAAGTAACCACTTGCTAAAAGCGTGGTGTGCTTGGTTGGGTTCCCTCAGTCGCTTGTGGACCTTTTCCATGTGAAGAGAATGTGGTATTTCAGGGAGGTAAGTTGCGTAGTCTCATATCCAGCAGCTCACAACTCCAAAAGCCCCATTCCTGACACTTTGTGAGGAAACAGCATTTACTGTCCTGATTCAGAGAAACCCCAGCACAGGAAGGATGTGGAGCTGTTGGGGCGAGTCCAGAGGAGGCCATGGAGATGCTGTGAGGGCTGGAGCAGCTCTGCTCTGGAGCCAGGCTGAGAGAGCTGGG
>JASSUY010035900.1:21538-64393 GCA_032466535.1 Forpus xanthops
TTGGGCAGAAGCTCTTCCCTGTGAGGGTGCTGAGGCGCTGTCAGGGGGTGCCCAGAGAAGCTGTGGCTGCCCCATCCGTGGCAGTGTTCAAGGTCAGGTTGGACACAGGGCTTGGAGCAAACTGCTCTATGGAAGGTGCCCCTGCCTGGGGCAGACGGTTGGGGCTGGAGGAGCTTTAAGGTCTCTTCCAACCCAAACCAGATTCTAAGACTGGCTTTTAGCTGAGATCCTTCTGCTGGGTGTCTGGAGGCTTCCAGACAGAGCCAAGTGCTAATGCAGATCACACAGCTCCCAGGTAGGGCCTTACCAGAACTGCAGACTGCCCCTTTGTTCCTGCTTGGAAGCAAAGCACTGACTGTGCTTTTAATTGAGTCAAGCATTCCCTCAATATGAAACAAACATCTTTGTTTGGGAAGAGGGTTCCCCCACCCTTTCACACACACAAATGTGCACACTCACTTTTAAGGCCAATTTATAAACCAAAAACTGCAATTAGCACCGTTTTCTTTGCAATTAGCAGGGATGAGTTGTTTGCTTTACTGCCAGTATTAGTAGCAATGGAAGTACACTTGCTCTTTTTGTTGTTGAATCATTTACTGCCTCTTTGCATTTAGTTTCCAGGTGAGATCAGTATCTGGAAGCATGACGTAAATTATGCCGTTATCATTTCATGGACTTCAGCAAATAATGTGTTATAATTGCACCAATGATCAGAACTGGGTCTGAAAATGCATGAAGGGCTGGCATCAACTGCCACTGTGTGTCTGACCAGATCAGGAGACAAAAACAACAGCTCCTGGCATCTGTTTTCAGATGAGCTCCAGCTCACGTTTGCAGAAGGATATGAACTGCATTCATTTCACATATAACTAATTCCTGTGGCTTTTGAGACTTGTGTCCTTGTTCCCTTTTGCATCTTCCAACAGTATGCCTTTAAGAGAAGCTTCCCTGCCTTAAAGCCAAATGCAGTGCTCCCTGCTGTGATGGATTCCTTCTTTTCCCTTCCTAATTGGAGCCATTTCATCAGATCGAATTTTGACAAAGATAGTAATTGTCATCCAATTTTAAGGCAATGACAAGATCAATATGAATTCTCAGATGACAAGTATTATTACTGGGTGAGCACAAAGAAACAAAGGAAATGAAAAATCCATGTTCTAGTGATCAAAACAGAGGCACATGCTTGCCTTGATCCACGTGTGTGTGAATCCTGTTGACAACAATAGATGCTGTGCATGTGGATGGATGGGGTAGAACAGATGGCCTTTCCCAGTCAAATAACGAAGGGAATGAGCACCCAGCGCTTTAGTACATCACAGTTGCAGTAATGTGGGAGTCAATTAACTTACCACCAAACAGGCATAGAGGGAAAATTACCCACAGTCCCATCTCAGAGAGTTCTGCTTCTCCTTAACATTTTGTACTCCTTCTGTTTCCCGAATGTCAGGAGTAAATACCCAAGAAAATCCCGGTTCTTTAAGGTAAATGTATTCAACTTGGATTTATGGAGGCAGAAGTACTTGATTATTTTTATAACGTTGTTTAAATGAGATGATCTGGTTAATTAATGGCCCAAAAAGCTCAGGGAAAGTTCAAACAAGGATCTGAAATGTGTTGTAGTGCCTTTAGAGGTTTTCCCCACCATCGTGGTTTTGGGACTGATCCTGCCATGTAGCTGAACTGGTGCTAGATCCCGTTGTTCTATTTAGGTTTACCCTTTTAACAATGCACTTCTGCAAGGCATTTGACCAGCAGAGATCTGCTCCTGTTCCACATTTGCTCCTCAATGTGCATTCAGATTACCTCTGTGAGGCCGCTCCACACACATTCATCCTGCTGTTAAACCAGACCTCCTTCTTTCCAACCCTCAAAATGCTAACTACAAGGAAACAGACCCTTTTCCCCCAGTATTTCTATTCAAAATGCAGTTTAACTGAGGAAAGGGGTTTTGGCAAAATAATAATACATGATTGTTGTACTAATTGGCAGCTGCAGTGATAACAACCATGACAAGTTTTAGCTCTGTCCACTTCAACCCAGCCAAGTCATTAAAAGGTTTCCAAAGCAGAGGATTGTGTTATGAAGCTGAACATACAGTGGTTGCTCCACTGGTATCCCTGGATTGCTGCACACGTTTTTAACCACCCAAGCGCAGGTTCCGTAGGATTTTGATCCATGGATGAAGGTCTCAGCCAAGCGCTGAAAAGATGTTTGTTACCCTCTAAAAATACAAATAAAATATTTACAAAGAGAATAATTGACTTTTGCTGTTTACCGCAGGCCATGGTTAAGCAGGCAGTGTCTGTACTGAGCAGTGCAGTGACCACCTGCCACAGATGCTGTGATATTTGACAGATCCCTTTCTGCCAAGAACTATAATTCCTATTTAAATCTAAATAGAGGAGCCATGAATGCAGATTTCTCATCACAAAGACACTGGTGTTAATCCCCAGTACAGAAAAATAAGAAAAGCCAGAACGTTTTATTGGATTTTATATGGAAGATAATTAAACAGTATTTCTTCTTTACTTGTTATACGGCATCCCTTCAACAGTCCTGCTGAAATCTGTTTAAAAAGAAAGCCAGGAAGTTTTATTGCATTTTTATGCATAAGAAAAGTAGCGTTTTGTGTACTTGAACTTGCATTAGAATAACAAAAAGTGGGTAAACATAAAATGACCAATGAATGGTGAAAACAGAGCGAACAGTAAGGGAAGCATAGCACTATTCTCATGCACGCAGCTTTATACTCTAAGTATGCAAACTACAGAGATGTTTATGTGCCCATGTATGCATTGTATATATTCATGCACCGAGCAGGTCTGAAAGCTGAAACTCCCCAAAGTTGGCAAGCGCTGGAATTCGATGTGCTTGCACACCCTTCATTTGGCCTTTTTGATTGTATACACAGGGATGTATTCCCCCCCCCTCCAAAATGGTGCAGTGTAGGCAGAAAATTGGCTGGGAGAATGATGTCATCTCTGCAAGAGCCGATTTGCAGGAGCCTGTTTCACTCCTGCCCACAAGCCAGTGTGGTATTTTGGATGTACCCAAGGAAGTTCTCTGAGCATGTTTCCCAGCAGGTGGGTGCTGCCGATCCGAGGCTGCAAGAGAATGTGTCGAAGCGTGCATTTAAAGAGTGCTTATTAATAGAGGGGAGGCGGGAGCTGTAGCCAAGGTTGCATCCTCGGCATTTAGACGCGATTCAGTTCAGCCTGTGCTGCCATTTGCTGCATTATGTGATGCATGTGGATTTTCCAAACAAAAGATGTTTATGAGGGGAGTGTATTTTAAGATGCTTTTCATGACTGTACCAGACCCCCCCTCTCCAAGCAGATGGCCTGACAGTTGAGAGAAAACTATTCGTAAGCCAAAAGTAGCATTGAAAATGCTTTTTAAGAGACAGTTCTTTCTCTGTAGACATGTTCATTTTAAGCAGGTACTAATTCTGGCTGCGGCAGTGCCTTCCCTGCTTCCCAGCGCATTCCAGAGCCGACAGCACAAACTGAGGAGGCGCGGGCTGAGGAAGCACAGCCCCCAGCAGCGTGGTACAGGGATGCCATGTCACATCACCACCCCGATCCCTGCTCTCCGAGGCTACTGTCAGCACTACTTGGTGTAGAGGAGACTGTGCTCACTGCTAACGTGGGGTAATATTGGAGGCACAAGAGTGTTGGAGTACAACAGTTTCAAAATAGGCTATATCCACAGTGAAAACTGTTTACTTAGCATTTACATGTGCATAGAAACAAGCAGGATTAGCAGCAAACTTGCCAAGGATGTGAATATATTTGACTCCGTTTTCATTCGCAGCCTTGACCGTTACCTAGCTGGAGTTGAAGTTCTTAGGGGGAAAACAACCAGCTGAGAGCAAAATAACTAAACCTGAGCCACTTGACCATTGGTAAGGTTATGTGTTCTGGGAGAAATCTGTTGGCAATACTGACTTCATCCTGCTGCATTTGCTGACCCTTTTAATTGCTTCTGCAGAACCTCCTGCTTGAAGGAAGAGAGCACTCCCATATCATACACTTGATAAATAAATAATGCCATTCCTCTGGAGACAAAAATTCCACCTCTAATCTAAGCACAAGGACGGGGACTGACCGTCCTTACAGTCTGGGGAGGTTGGTTGTGCTTTTCCTTCACCTCGGTCACTGAGACTTATTATTTGTAGCATCTAAAGCATTTAGAAATACTCCTGAAAGAACAGCCTAATATCCCGCAGCAATGAATTGCAGGGTTGATTATTCACTGCACAAATGCTTTCACAGTTTTTCCTGCACCTTTCCGTGCATATTTGTTCTGGAGAGAAAACAGAATAAATAGCTCCTTCTCCCTGCTTCTGCTATACCATCTTTTACTCCTGTGTTTTGCAGACCAAACAATGCTCATCTCTTTAATCACCTTTTAGATGGAAGCCTCATTCCTCATGTGTTTAATCATTTTTTGCTGTACTGTTTCTCACTGCAGAAGTATATACGTGTGAGCGTGCACACCTCTGGTGCGATCAAAGAGCCTACCAAGAACAGGTTTTAAGGCTTAGCAGAGGTTTGCTCTTTGCTCCCAAAACAATCCCTGTTCATCTCATTCTAAATTCACCCTAAGCAACAGGGTCCCCCCAGTGCCGGTGTCGAGATGTGTGTGCAGATGTGCAAGTTTCAAAGTGAGAAGCAGGACAGAGAGGGCAGGAAGACCTCATCTCACATTCAACAGTGCGGTCATCAGGCCAGGCCTGACTTGCTGCAGAAATGAAGGCAGAGACCAGCACGGGTAAGAAATTGTTCCTTCTGTGTGAGGAATGAGTTTTCTGAGCCTAAACCTTTCAGACATGACAATTTGTAGATGATGCTGTTTCATCTTCCTGAGGCTAACCTTTATTCCAGTCCGCCTTTGTCCTTCACCCACACTGCGCAGCACTGCAATCTCTCTTTGAACAGTGATAATAGGTTCAGATCAGGTGCTACAGCTCTGCTTGGCCCAAAAGGGAACATGAAGGAGAAATGAGAAGCTGGTGAAAAGCCTCAGGGAGAAATACACTCTCCAGGTGGGCCTGTATCCTCACAGAGGTGCAGTCAAGGCAGTTGTTATTTTCCTTTGGCAGCCTTTGGTTTTCTGTGCTATAGATTTTCTCTCATTTCCTTCTGCACCCAGAATGTTGTGTGTATTATAAAGGCCAAACTTTTGCTGGGGGGAACCAGTGTGCACTGGGAACGGTCCATGTGTCCGTAGATGTAAGTATGGATGTGTGTAGATGTACATATCTGTATATGCAGAAGCCTAAACTCCAAAATGTTTTTGGGTAGAATTCTCCTCGTCTCATTTTAGCCTTCTGAAGCTTGGTTATCTAGTCTAACCTTGTGGCTTAACCTTCTTCCGCAGTCAACAGAGAGAGGAGTCAGTTCACCCCATCATAAAGTCTGGGTCTGAGATGGAAGGGATGGCTTCTGCCCTGGAAGTTCCTCCTCTGCCTTTGGCACAGGATTGGTCCAGTACTCAGGTGCTTCCCTTCACAGGCTGCAGAGCTGCCTATCTAGAAAGACCAACAAATACTTGCTCACGGATCCTGCTCCTTGGGCCAGTTAAGTTGCTGTTATTGATGTTGTTATGAGCACCAGAGAGCTCTGGGGTACAGGAGGCTCTTCCAGACTCAGGCTGCATTATGACAGTGTCTGGAAGGAGTGACTACGGGCAGTGTTGTTACAGACCTTATGCCAATCATGCTACATCAATAAACAGATTTATATTTACAACAGTGATAGTTGGTTATGTTCAAACTGAGGGAGAGGAAGAGAGGGTTTGGGTTTTTTTTCCCCATCTAGTTATAGTTTCTCTCTGGAAACCTCTTTAAAAAACAAAGTTAAGGTGCTGAACTCTCAGTCTTGAAATCAAATCAACTTTGCCTTGTCCTTGGCAAGTTCTTTGTTAATCCTGTTTGTGTATTTGAAATGCTATGCAAACGTTTTCATTGTGGATTAATGTGCTCTTTCAAAGCAGTTGAGATTATAAGATTGTCGTTAATTCAGAGAGACTTCTGTTACTATTCTAGTCCTTTTGGAAACTAATTTTTTACAATGCCCTTTTTGAGGCCTTGCACTGGAGTGCTCAATGAATACTATCAACGGCCATATTAAAGAAGATTGTATATAGTTGACCAGGGTTCATACCAGTGACTAGTTTTAGATAGTGTCGTACATTGAAAATATGATTCTTCAATTATCCCTCCTATTGCAGAAATGAAATTACCTTGAATGCTTCGTCTAGTAGGCTTATTTCTTTGAATACAATAGTAAATGGTCAAATGCTTCTTCACAGTAAAGCATATCTGATTAAAAAATGAAAGAAAGAGAGAGAAAAAATTGTGAGCAGCAAAGTCAGTTGTAATAGCCCTGAGATCAGTAAAAGGACAGATTGTACAAAGATTCTCCATTTGAGAAGCCCCAATGATGCTGGGATTGTCTGACTGCTTCAAGTAGGAGCGTCTAAAGTGCCTGATGTTCTGCTAGCTGATTCAGGACACTGTAAAATGGGGTCAGAGGGCCCAAGCGAGTATGCAGAAGCTCTTAAACACGTTCACACTTTTCACAGATGGTAATCAACGTGATTTGCAAATGCATCTTAGGAAAACTTAACGTCTTTGAGATCACAGTTATAAAAAAATAACTGATACAATTAGGGGACTGAATCTATGTTTGGGGTGACTGCTGCAATTCACATTTATTGCATTTCTAAGTGTTTTCTTGTCTGCTTTCCCAAATCATAATGCACATCTGACTTATTTGGAGAATAATAGTGATTTGCAGCCCTTTCCTGTCCTTTTATTATATCTTATGATCTGTGCAGATGTTTTAGGAGCGACTTCAGTGTGCAGAGGGTTTGACCTTGTGAGGACTCACCACACCACGGCCATACAGTGGCTGGCAATGCTGGAAGGTTGGTCTTGACATTTATTGAATTGAGTGCCTACTGCTACAGAATACATACCCAATCTCAAGGCTACCTACTGTGGTGTTTCTAAACAGCCTGCTTGTCTAATTCCAGGATTACAGCGCTTAAAGGCACATAAGGATGACGAACAAGTGGAAAGGATCTTATGTCTTTACATCCACAGGGAGTTCTGTGCCTCTGTCCTGTTGGCATTAGTCATGTAAGCCTCTCATTCATCTACCTTGGGAAGACTGATTTGCTCAGCCTTTGGTGTTTTCATCTGGTTTTGATGTGCTAGCTGAACTAACTCAATGATTGCTTATGTGTATGAGAATTAATTAGAAATTTTGACTATATAAAGCAATCTTGTGGGCTCATGCTTCGTTAGTAGTCTAATCAGTTAGCCACTGCAATGCTAAGTGACTTAATTTGCACTGCAGATGCTCTAGCTAGAAGGCAGAGCACATTTGTGTGGAAGATGGATGCAGAATTTCACCAGCTTTTTGCAGTAAATTCTTAGCATCCTCCTCTTACATGGGTAGCATATGATGAGAGGACAGAGAGCAAGACTTAAGCATTGTGCTCCCTGCTGAAAACTTGTCTTATGACAAAGAATCTGTTGGTTTCCTTTACCAGAGAAAGCTGCTGGGTTAGCTTATAGGGCATGGATGCGCACCTTGAGACGCTCGTGCATTCACTTTCTTCAGAGCCACAATAAAGCTTTCCAAGGCGAAAAGCATAACACAGGAGTGAAGTGGTTGTTTTCTTCTTTTAACCACTCTCTTCCTTATTTCATTTGTAAAATTACTCAACTGATTCTTAGGAATACACAAAGTGCTTTGAGACCTTGAGCCACCACCTGCCGGAATCTGATTGTTTGCTCGAAAGGCATCATTTTTGTTTTGTGGAAAAGCCCTGAAGAGGACCAGGAAGCACTTCTATATTGTATGCATTAGCAAGAAGGATTAGGCAGGCTCTAACCTTGGTCAGTTTGACTTCTGCAGTTATGGAAAATGACAGAGATTGTTGTTAGTTCCCATTTATCTTATTGCGCAAACTTGCCCAGGATGAATCTTCTCTTTTGAAATACATATCTCACTAAACTAGCATGTGTATGAAGTGATTTCTTGTCCTTTCTTTCCCCCATCAGACTGATAATAGGCTGTGTAGGAAAGTGCTGGAAAACACAAAAAGAAGTTGGAGCAATTTGAATTGTCATGGCAATATCCTTGATTTTCAAGAAGTTTGGTTCTGTTTAGCTAGTCACTTTAATTTTCCTTCGCTAACTTGTCTCCATTCTCTGCCATAATGATAATTCTTTCTATGACTGTCAGCCCTTTGCATTGTGACAGCTTAAATTAATGTTTTGATATTTCTCTCTTTGTAAGAATACAACAAAGAAGACAACTGCCAAGGATAGGACAGAAACTGTATGAATGTAAAACAGACATTGTGCACCAATAAAGCCAGAAGGAGTAATTTTCACTTTATTGCCTTGTAATAAGCTTTTGCAACAACTAATCCTGAACACTTTGGGTTCTATAGGCTCGTGGTGCCCTTCTGCTTCATCTGGACTGCAGTAAACGTCTTACTGGGGACCTTGGATGGTTGTGGGAATACTTCAACCCATTTAGGTCAGGAGGTTTAATATCTAAGGCAGGCTGATTCAGCCTCCAGTGCTACACTAGGCGTACATGTAAGCTCTGGTGGATTAGCTTGTTTTACAGTCATAATCATAATAGCACTTGTTCACAGCTGAAACTCTTTTGCAAACTAATATATGTTCATCTCATTTTTACATGTCACCTCTCCAAAAGTTAAGAGGATCAATAATAAGAATTCCAAACAGAAGGTGCAGGAGCAGTCGGAAGGATTTGATTTGGCACCTACAGAAGAAATAGTGGAAAAGAATTGTCTTCAGATTTTGTTGAGGTTAACACCAGTCCTTATCTAAGGTTCAAGGCCTTTAGCAGCATCATTCCCATTCTTCATGTATTCCTCACAAATCCCAAGCACATCTGGTATTGCCTTAAATGAAGCTTGACTTCAATGAGGATGCTGTTTTAAAATGTTCTTTAAAGCATCCTTTTAAAAAGATCTGAGCTACTGAGATGCAGTTTAATGCTTCAGTGTAGCTGAGGATTTCACTGCTATCTTCTCTCATTTTTACCATTTTCTGCCTGTTTTTCCTCTCCCGCATCCCTTCAGGACCCTGCCTCACCTGAGAGATGAGGAATTTAAATGAAAGTAGAACAAAAAGAAATCAATTAATCCATTCTTTGTGGCAGAAGCCACCAGATGATGCTGTTACTCTTACAGCTTCTTAGCACATGAGCAAGAGTTCAGTTTTTGAAGGAATGCTGCATTGTTATTAGTTTGGTTTTACAGTAATCCTCTGAGACAGGACAGTGGCAGAGTGTGTTTTCTGCCTTTTTGCTCTACATCATGCAGTTCTTGGGACAAATTACTTTCCTTGGAGGTAAATTTCAGTGCCCAGCTGGAAAATAGTGCTTTCTGGAAGCAGTGGCGGCTTTGTTGATGAATGCAGATACCACTGTCACACGGTAAAGGAAAGAAGCATAAAGAAAATGGATTTCACTTAGGAGAGAGTCCACATTGCTTTATGTTCCATCAGCTCACCACCAAACCCCCTGTCCCTATACAGAAAGGAGCTGTAGTTGTCACAGAAGGAAGACACTGAGGAAGTAAAGCATACTCTTATTGCTGTCTTTGTGCTTGGCCATTTATAAAGCAAGCCATGAGGAGAGCATGGTTTGGATCTCAAACCATCCTTTTGACCTGTACCTCTCCCTCTTGAATGGAGTGCTGGACCCAGATGAGCTTCAAAGAATAGATCTGAAATGTGCGATGTACTATTTATCTTAATGGACCACAAGTGCTGAAAGCTAGGGATGAAAAATTTAACATCAGATTTGTCAAATACTTCATTGCTGATGGGATCATTTTAGCAGGAATGACCAATGACAGTGCTTATCCATCAAACTGAAAGTTTCATATGAAAAATAAATAACAGGGGAGATGGGGCTATTGGTGGCTGATTCACTTATGCATTTTAATTAAAAGTCTTGATTGTTTGAATGCAAATGAAGCAAACCCAGAACTGCCAGTTCGTTGCATCGGCATGCTTAAATTACAGCAGTAGCAGAGATTTGGTTCAGTCAGGTATAACTATGATAGGATCCTGAATGAAACATATGAAAGCTTTACTGTACCTGCAGATCTAACCATCACCTGTGTCCTATTCTGCTTTTAGCAATGGGAACAACCCCTACGGGAGACATCTGAAGACAATAAGATCTCATGCCTCAGCCAAGCTGTTTCTGGACAGGGATCTGTTAAACTAGCAAGTTTCACTGAAGGGCACATGTCAATGTTCAAACATTCCCGGATCTCAACAAGGCAAGATTAAACTGTTCTGTTTATGCTAGGAGAAGTGGCACGCTTCTCCTATACACCTGAGATTATCTTTGCCTTGGAATTATGAAGATTGACTGCCATTTTATGTGAAAGAAGTTCTGTTTACTTCTAGTGTTTACAAGAGGGAATGAGCAAGCACATACAGAGCTAATGCATCCAGGCTTTGCTAAGCCAATTAAGCAATCAAATCAAGGTCACAGCTGAGATGGACTCAACAGATCAATGAGATTGAATGGCCAAAATTAATACACTAAGAAATTAAATCAAACGGATAAATTTGAGACTGAATTGGTTTTGTTGTCTTGGGCGGGGGGATAGGTAAGGGGAAGCTGTTTTCAGTTCAAAGCCACAGCCAGTGCTCAGCTCAGAGAGTTTTGTCTGGCCAGCAAAAGATACAGATACTCAGAGGCTGTCTGTATCCATGACAGTCCATCAGATGCTTGTCCTTCCTGAGAGACCCTCTTCAGCAAAGGGTGACCCTGATTTGCTTCATTTAAGGAGGAGGTACAACCACCTTACTGCTGTCAGCAGCTCTGCTTCATTATTTCCTTCCTTAATCTCACCGCTGTTAACAAGTTATTAGCTCGCTGTTCTGATTCCCCCTTTCTACCACAGAGAAACTCTTTCCCTGGAAGTGACACAGATGACAGCCAAATCAAGCAGTAACAGCTCTGGGGAAAAAATAATAAATCCAGAAGAATCCCCCTAATTATACGCAAGATTTGCAGGGTTTGGTGTTTACTTTTAGGGACCTGCATGTAGTGCTGTTTCTCCATTATAGAGTGCAAATATGCAAGTGTGTGTTTGAGATAAGGCAGCATCGTCCCTGTATATTGAAATGAAAAGAAAGAGTTCAAATGCTTTGTATTTTGGGCTCTTTCACTTGTGGCGTTGACAGCAGCTGTGACAAAGTTTCAGGCTGAACACAACTTACAATTCACGTTGAGCGCCTCGGTGGTATCAGCAGTCAGGAACAAGTTTTTACCTCTTCTCCCATGAATTGTGCAGTCACAAGAAGGGAAAGCTTTGTGGCCAGAAGCTGTCCATGCTGGCTGGAAATGAATGTGTTCCTTCCCATCAAGATCTTCACTCCCCTAAGAGTCTTATTCATGATTAGCTCCAGACTTTGCTCCAGGTGATGTTGCCTAGTGGAAGCCTTAGGCTATGTGGCCACCAGGATGAGTGCTCACTGCCAAGCAATGTCTGCTGGTTTAATTGCAGGCTGCTTGCCAAGAAAAAGGAGATACGGAGGGCAAGCTGCAAAAACTTACCTTTACTTTCTAGCTCACTGACGAATAGCAAGTGTACAGGGCAATAAATAACCTCAAACATGAATTCTTTATGGGTTCTTCCAGAGCAGTTACTTCTTCACCCTACCTTGCGCACTTAAAGCAGGTAAATTCCCCAAAGAAAAATACGTCTTTCTTTTCATTTCTTTTTTGACATAAGACTGCATTTTGTTCATAATTAGGGTTTTTCTAGGTCCATTTCAGACTGATAGTGAGGAACCCTTGTTCTATAGGAGCAGCTTTTCCTTTGAACATAGTCCAGGAATTGGGCTGCAAAGCTTGGGTCTGCCATCCCTCTTGGGGCCCTGTGCCGGGGCTTCCTTCATCCTTCATCATCAGGAAGCAATTAGCCACTCACCAGGTCTCACCAGCCCTCTGCCCTGGAACATCCACATCAGGGATGCTGTCCAAGTCATGATGGAAGGGCACGGAAGGGAGTTTTCTTGCTGTTGGTTTGAACATCCCCGTGGACTTGTAAAGCCCAAAGGCTGGTTGCCTGTGTCACAGCCTGGTGCAAATCATGCCAATGGCTGCTGAGGCAACTTGTGTGAGCGACTGTCACCCAGCATGAGGGGCAGGCTGCCGAGCCAGGCCTTCTGTTTGGGCAAAACCCAGCAACGCTGCTGAATTGAAGACATCATTGAGGTTTTGGCAAGATTGCAGCACAGCTGCCCAAGGTCATCTCCAGTGAAAGTAACCGAGGAGGTTTACACAGAAGATGTTAATTGGATTTTCCTTCTCTCTTTAGAAAGGTTTAGAGCTATTGGATCTCCCCACACTACAAGCGGCATGAATATGTCCAATGATATTGTGAGCTGATTATTGTTCATTCTTAACGGCTTTCCATCTCCGTAACAACAGTATTAGCATTAATATTGTGCCCAGGGCTCTGAATATGGAGACTAATGGAACTCAATCAGCTCTTAAAGAACAAAGGATCCCTTTTACATGGCACCCTGTGACAGTCAGAGGATTGGATTAGTAACTTGTCAATCCTCCTGTTTGCAGCTCTCTTTTGATGCACTCTTGAATGCGGATAGTATGTAGAATTACATTATCTGAGAAATTAATACAAAACATGAAGGTATGTGCTATTCCCTCCTGACCTGATTATTCTAGATTATTTAACTAAGTAGCCAGCGTAGCCCCTAATTTAAGTGCTGAATTTCTACAGCAAAAGGCCCCACTATCTTTTCTAGTGAAAGAAGCCCCCGAAAGAGCAAGCTCAGTTGCCAATTATGCTTCTTCCATGAAATCTCTTCTATCCCCTTCAGGATAGGTTTGGGTAAAAATATAATTGCAGTGGATTGGGATGCTTAAGAAAAGATGTAAATGAAAAACGTTATGTGTTGGCATCTGATTGATCCATTTGAAAGGAAGAGAAGGGGAATGTGACGAGATGGTAAGGAGCTCATGGTTTGTTTCGAAGGAACCTGGCATTTTTAACCTGTGCAGGGTGCTGAGCTATAATTAAGAACGGCAAGTCAGTGAAAAATCTATTTAAACTCCTGACAGCTTCTCTAGATGAGCATTTTTGACATCTCCATTCACTCTGGCAAATCACTAATGTGATTTCCTTCTTCCCCCCCCTCCCCAAAATTATATTTCTATTAGCTTTCTGCACATAATAACACAGTGAAAATGATGTTACAGCCTGGACAGGTCTTTAACTCCAAAGCTCAGCTCTTCCAATGTGCTTAATTAGCTGCCTGATGATTGTTTTATTCTGAGAGAAGTTTTGTAAATGTGTTTTCATCTATAAAGGGTCTTTAAAGTGAAAGCAACTGTTTGATTGTGTTTGTTAGTTGGTGAAAACTATAGCAAACCCTGGATAACAAAGCACTGTGATTAATTGATGTCAAGATACCCATCTCTGCTGGGTTGGCTTCTTTACCCTGAGATGGTTGAAGTACTGAACAACAAAACAAACATTTGGGTGAACTTTGAGTCTTCCCCATTAATAATGACTCTGCAAAGGAAGAATATGGCTCAAGCCCGGTACCTTGGGTGTAGGTATATTTTCAAACATGTCACCAGTCTTCCTCAAACTGTGAAGAACTTGCAGTAATACTGAAGTCAGATGCACTGTGAATACGTCAGGTTTAATTTGATAGCAAAGAAATACCATCAGTAATTAGAATGCTTTCAGATTAGTGTTTGTCTTGCATAATTTAGCGTTTGCCAAAGTTCAGGGAAGATATGCACTAAATAGAAATTATTACTTTGATAATGCTACTGCATTTCCTCTCCTTATTTTTAATACAGCTTTTTAATTTGGGTAATGAGTATATATCACTAATCATTTTGAAAGCCTATTACCAACACCAACCAATCCATCAGCCGGAGTTAATAATTTACTTTATTGCAGAAATTGGAAGTGGACACAGACATGGAGGACTGAAGGAAAGGAGAAAGAAATGCCTCCTTAGCAGACGATAACCCATTTTTGCCTGTGCACACAGTGCCCCTTGTTCTACTGGGACTTGTTTTCCCAGTGCTGCAACTCCACCGATAGCCATTAAACTCCTGCTCAAGACACATTCCACTGCAGGGCATTTGGAAATTAAATGCTCAAGGAATTAGAAGTAGACGGTCTTCTCCCATAGTTAATTTCCCTGTGTATTATTAGTAGCTGCCTCTGCACTGCTAATGCCCTTCTCCCACTGTGTGAGCATGAGCTGGCAAGGTCATTTATTTTTTAACATGTTTACTGGAAAAATGCGGTTGCATCTGAATGATTGTTTTGGGAAAAATAAAAGTCTTTGGATGAGTCATAAGTGAAGGGAAAAAAAAAGAAGGGTCATTTGAGAAGATTTCAGTAAGAGAAGAAATGGAGAAAGAATATGGAAATGCATTCTAATTAGAGTGAAAAGTTAGAAGACTGCATCTTGTAGTGAAATTAGTGTCTGCAGCGGTTAATGCTCCTCATTAACAAATCCGGACCTCACTTTTAGTACACTTCAACCAAGATTCTTCACTGGGTCCTGCCACTTAAAAACATGCCTCAGTGACCACAGCGCTCGCTCCTGTGCTGTTAAGTTATCCCGTTAAGGGTAACTGTGGTTATCCTTTAAATCCACATTCATGAGCAGCTAGAAACTTGGAAAGCAGCGCTAGTCAGATGAGGGATGCTACAGAGATGGAGTGTATTATGCTGAAATTGAATCTTCTTTTGAATGGCGGAAGAATAATAAGGACCCTGCCTACTGAATCATGTTAAACTGCAGCATTTATTTATTTTTAGTACAGTTTTAGCTGGTGACAATGCAGTCATTATGGCCTTTGTTGTTAAGGTGTGTGTGTATATATCTGTTTGAAAACCTTAGCATAAGAAAGGCAGGAAAAGTAAAGCTTTCAGCATCAACCCCCTCCAAACAATACACCTGCAGTTTCCCCCAGGTTTGGGTATTTTGTCAGTTATTGTGGGTTGTTAGGTGGGAAGGAGAGAAAGCAAAAAATGAAATGAGCAAATATTCAATTCAGTTTCCTTTAATAAGATCTTGCTTTGACATTAATCCTTGTCTGCAGCTGAAGTTTCACTGGCTTCTGCAGGAATCGTGGTCCCATTCTTCCCCACAGCTTCTGCATCCCATTCTCCCCTTCCATCATGCTCCAGAGGAGATGCCTCAGCCCCATCAAGGCACCTGCAAATGGAGAACTGCTCATAGAAAACAGCAACAGCCCATGTGAATGGAAAACTAAATATAGACCAAACCCGACATGTTTCAAGTCAATGAAATGCCTTTCCAGGTTTCCCAGTGGAATATCCCGCCATAACTCAACTGTTTGCCCAGAGAGAGTTTAACAGATTTCCATTTTGTGGTGGTAAGAATTCCCCTGCATTATGGTGAGTGGCACTGTATTGATCCCTGCCTACAGCTCCCCGTGCTTCATGGGGTGTCCCATCCCTGCTCCCTTCCCTCTGGAGGCTGAGCAGCATCACCTGAAGAGCACATGGGCCCTGGCTGTGTTAGCAGGGGTGCACTGGAGGTGGCTGTGGTACCCATGTGAGGCATCAGCAGGGCTCTGATGCTGGCAGGTGATTTCCCCAAAGCACTTACTTGTGTTTCAACCCACCTGCAGCTTGCAGTGAGCACAACATGTCTCGAGCAGGAATAAAGCCTGACTAGCATAGCAAGAGGCGGCTACTTCTATTTGCTTCTTTAGTCTTGTGAAAGAAAAGGAGGGGGCTGGTGAGGGTGTAGATAAAGGTAATAAACAACTGCAAGCTCTGCTAGCGTTTGAAATGAATCTGCTGTTGATGGTTTCTTTTGGCTACAGGTGATTCTGTGTCCGTTAAACAGCCAGTAAGGCTTTCCTACTGCTAGGACCGAATCCCACAGTGGAGCCGAAGCTACAGGCAGGAGGATGACAAACAGGAGGCACACCAGGTACTAGGCAAGCATCCATCTTAAATTCACTTGACTTGGTTGCTGTTTTATGGGTCTTGTTCTCTTCGCACACACACTTGTATTCCACTGGTGTCGGTACAGCAACTTCATTGAAGTCATCCTGTGTAAGAGCACTTCAGACCCTCCAGACACAGAATAGAAAGGCTTTTCATGCTGTGGCAGAGCCTGACTTCACACACACACCCCCCCATACCCCCATTGTCACAGCTCTCAGGTATACAATCCATTCTCCAGCATTCTTGCTGTGCAGCACTGTTAAACCATTCAGGTAAATCAGTTTTGTTTAGATCGCTGGTTGCTTTTGTTATCTGCTCCGCTAAGGCAGCTGCAATCGCTCACCTTGCTGAAGCACTTTGGGATCCCTGCTGCCACCGAAGCAGGACTGCCTGGTAGAGATGGAGCTGGCGGGGGAATGCTGGAGAGCTGCAGCTAATTACAGTCAAAAATCATAACTTTAGACAACTCTAATGTTTGCAGCTGGAAAGACTTAAAAGCTATTTGCTTCTAATCTGCCTCTGACAATCAATGAATTGAACAGTAAATGTTATTAGACTAATTTACTGTTCATCAAGAGTAAGAAATGAATAGAATAATTTACTATTCATACATCCAACTGTGTGACATGTGTACAGATCAGTTTGAAAGAAAGAGCAACGTTAGGGTTCCAGTTTTCCTCCCATACCTTTTTTGATTCCAATTTATCTCCATTCTTATCCCTAAAGCTGCTCTGGCTTCGCCCCAGTGGCAGAATGACCACATCTGTTTGGGTACATATCTGCTTCAGTACATAGAGTAATTTGCTATCTACCTAACCATCCCAGTATTTTCCGCTGGGAGAAGCAGCCACAAGCTACACAACAGTAAAGGAAGCCCCTGCTAATTCTCACTGTTCCCTGTGGGAGGCATTTACCCCCAGTTTGGGGTAGCTTCCATGAGGATGCTACAGTTGTGCTGTGTATTGAGCACCTCATCTTTCTGCTGTGGATGCGCTCGTTATTTGGGAATACACTGGATTTAATGCCCTTTCTGTCCAAAACTGTGATAGCTTTAGGCAGATAGAAATGCTGAAACACAATGCTCTTGTTGTAGAACCCAGAAATATTCATCTGTGGAAGAAAAAGGTCAGATAGTCTCCAAATATTTTAGATATTAAAGAGAGAATAGGAACACATACCAGGCATTTTCTGCATGCTGCAGACCTGAGCACAAGGAAAGCCCATAGAAAAACGTAGTCTGAAATGACTGGCACTGAGGTTCTCAGTGGGGTTGATGTTACCTGCTGGTGTGGATGCCCTTCCAACCCTCAATGATGGTTTCCTGGGGTCAAAGCTTCCTGGCATCCCTGGTGACCTTATCTGCCAACCCAGCACAGGACTGATGTCCTCTGTATTCATTCTCCTTGGCTAGATTCATTTTGCCTACAATTTGCTCCAAGCAGAAGCAGTTTTTTAGCTCAGAGGAAAGTGCGCACAGAACTTCTCACTTCAGCTGTGAGGTTTTCCCTGCACCTCAAGAGATCCCACAGTTTTTGTTTTGATAAACAAGATGCCACCTACCATCTGCCATCTCCCTCGCCTCTGTCAGGAAGTGCAGGTTGGAGAATTGTTCTGACTGGAAGAGTCTCAGCTGTCGCCTCACTTCAGCACTACCCTTTCGTGGCATCTTTTAAGGTCCGTCCACAAGGTCTGACATGTTAGTGTTGAAAAGAGAATCTGGCAGACCCAAAGGTTCAACCTTGAAGGTTTAGGATCGATTTTGCTTCTAAAACTGTTTTTAAACTCCACAACAAAGCAGAAAGTACAGTTTTATCTCCTTTTCCTACTTCTAAACTGGGTGCTTTTTCCAGCACTTGACAGTCAGGTTCATTTTGTTCTCCTCACGCACGAGCACCAGAGAGATCCCACCAGCCAAATGCCAATTCAAGCCTCCCAAGCAACTCTTTCCTCCTTCCATATACACAAGATATAAGAAGAGTTCAGCAGAGTTCCCCAGGATGAAAGCTTTTCCTCCTGAGTTGTCACCCATAGAGATAAGCCCCAGAGCAGAGATGCTTCAGTGGGGCTTTCCCTTTTCTGTGGATCCAAAAGGGATGTGATGCTTCCTCTGGAACACGCCATAGAGAGCTCAGGTTCATCTGGGGCCATGTGTTGCAGGACCATTCACCCAGCTGACCCCTATGTAGATAACTTGGGGACTCTTTAGCCAGGTGAGGTGATTTGCAGCACAGCTTTAGCTGGTGGCAGCAGAGTCATTATGAGACTGCCATTACAGTTACAGCGTTAGCAAGAAATCATGCCAAAGGCTGGCTGTGATCATGTAAGTAGTTGATGGAGGAGTGCAGGGGTTATAATTAGCTTGTGCTGGAGGTGGGAAAGACACCTGAGAAAAGATGCTCGTGCCCGTGAGGGAGCATAATCCTTGCCAGGAGAGACATTGGGGCTGGGCACAGCTCCTGCCCTGCAAGGCAGAAGTGTTGGACTGTGTGGGGCAGAGCTGATGGCTGCTGAGTGGCAGCCAGCTTGATTTCTGTGCTTAGAAAATAGAATCAACACATCAAATGATATGTCATGTAAGTTTTCCATGTCAAGGAAAACAGCCCGAGGCCCTTCTTCCCATTTGCTGCTACAACAGCCAGACAACCTGGCCCCGAAATTTATTCTGGTCTTTAATCAGGCAAGCTCCCTGTGATCTCTGAGGTTGGGCTTCACGGGTTTGGAAAGAGATTATATGGTTTTCTACAAGGAAGGCGCTTGCCCACTGTTCTCGAGGCCTGTGGTCACTGTGAGAGTCACACATGTTGTGTGCTGCCTGCTGAAAGAGTGGAGATGTTCTCATTTGCCCCAGTCGTAGCTGCGTGATAAACATCCAGTGTAGCTGCTTCAGAGCCATTACTCATGCTAGGTTTCCTTCTCTATACACAAAAGCAGATGCTATCCGGCACCCAGATGACCCCCAGTGCTGCTTTCATCCTGTGCTAGATTTGCTTTATTGTTTTTTCCCAGTCTCTTTGTGCTGAGGTTTATCCTTCCCGGTGACCGTGTTGCTCCAAGAGCAAAGCTGATCCTCCAGAGATCAGGCACAGTGATGCAAGGGCACTTCAACTCTTCATTTTTGCTCCCCAATTTAGGGCACAAACACAATGCTCAAGGGACCAGAGCGAGATGTTCCCTCCGTGATCACATCACGATTCCCTTTCCAACTCAAGCAGCTATTTCACAGGTTTCTTTTTACTTGGGGTGTTGTGAGATGCCAGTTTTGCCTTTAGGAAAGAACAGCAACCTGAATGTGTGTTCAGCTCATGCGGAGTCCAGCCGCTGCCAGCTCCAGGAGGAGCAGGACCATCACAGTCCTTGTGAAAGTCTCCATTGCAGCTCCTCAGGACTCCAAGTCATTCAGAGCTCTCAAATGAGCATGCTTTCCAGGAGCAAAGGGATATAAACCTAGGTATGAACCCAGGTTTAAAAGGCAAACAAACCCTTAGTAGGCTTTTAGGCCAACGTGCAATTTCTCTGGCAGGCAATATGGTTTTCTTGTATGTATAATAAACCTCAGTAATCAGCATTGCTCTGAGCTGCCACAACCCACTCTCTCCCGTGGTGCAGCCCTGGTCGCTCTCACTGTTGTGTGCTATTTCTGAGCTAAAGCATAAGGTTTATCATCCCTGCTGTTCTACCCTGCAAGCAGGAGTAAAAAAAGGTCGACTACTGTGTTCAGGCAGCATCAAATTAGTGTAAAACAAGTGAGATACTGCAGTGATATATGGGGGATCTCAGCATCCTCAGTTCTCTTTCAGGGCTTTATTATAAATGGGTCATATTCTTAACAGAAACACGAACCATCAACTCATGCATCCCTTCCAAGTTATTATAAGGTATGGTCCTTTCCAACCCTAACCATTCTGGGATTCCCTGACGTGCTAATGAAACCGGATATGCCATGGAGCACCTTTGAGCTATGTGATGAAGAGTTCAATGTCATAAACAAGCTTCCAGGCTGTCTTTGGGCATTGTATGATAAAAAAGACAGTGTGTGCACATTAACATGGACAGTAAGTGTCACAAGTGGGCTGGGCATGTGGGAGGAATTGGGCACTAATTAATCACTTTTCTTAGTCTCCTAAATCTGAGTGGGAGTTACTCAAAACCCCACTGCTGTAGCACCAACTGCCTGGTCAGTGTTGCCTTTGTCTGCACTAACCAATTGCTCAGACAATACAAGCCCAGTATCAATCCTTCCTGTCAGAGAGGGCATGAACCTTTATCTTTCCAAGCTGAAAGCGAACCACTCAATAGATCTGCATCTATAGGCAGCATCACTCCTTCCATCCATCCATCCATCGGAATGTGTGTACCTGTCTGCTGCCGAGTCACAGATAGATACAGCGCTCAGCATAACACCTAGGACTAATTGTGCAGCTGCATCACTTGGGGTTTGGCCTGTTTTTAATTACTCCTACTCAGTTCAGGCAAGGATGGTGACAGGGAGATGTAACGCACTGGCTCATCCACCTTTTTGAAGATGCAAAGGGTAAGAGAGGGATGGTGTCCTAAAGCAAAGGTGAGGTGGGAGGAATGATGTAGTAATTATGGGAATAAATTAAAGAGTAGGAGCATGGACTTTTAGCAGCAGGTGAGCTGAGGGAGTTAAGAGGTTATGGCTAAGTGCATCTCCTGTTTACCTGCATCCTTTAGGCACCAGCTGACTGCCTCGCATAGTCTCCACGCTGATGTCTGCAGTACTATGTGATGCTATTAGCCCTAAGAGTGGCACGTCAGCCTGTAACCCCATAGCCCTGCCGGCTGTGACCCATACAGATCACATCTTCACTCTCCAGGGCTAATGGCAGCGCCAGGATCTTGTCCCTGAAGCCATCCAGAAGCAGGAGGCCTCGCGTGGCAGGGGTCTGGCAGTGAATTGCAAACGCTCTCACAATAATGAGAAAGCAGCTAGTTTTTTACCAATTATTTGCCAAACAACATGTAATTAAATAGTGCAGAACTGTCTACGAAGCATCTTTGGGTCTTTAGGCCATTTACTTCTTTTCCCTCCTGTTTGTGGCACACTCCTACAGCACTTCAAGGCTACTGCACACTGTAGAGCAGTGGAGGAGCAGAGTGGTAATTGAACAATTAACAAGTGATGTCATAAAACAATGTACTTAAAATGCATAATTAAAAGAAGTGAACCACAAAAATGTACAACAAGTACAGGAAGAAGCACACACACTCTAATGCCAACAATAGGACTCAAGTAGGAACTGAAACACAATTTAAAGAGGGGAAAAAGTAGCACCAGGATGGTTAAACAAAGATGTGGCATAAACTAGAATCATCTCTGTGATCTGCCAACAAATATAATGATGTTGTAAAAGACCTGTTCGCTCAAGTTAACAAGTTTGGACCATAAAACAGTCCTTTGGTGGCTCCCCATGTCATTATTTGCTACCAAGACGCTGCGCTGATGGGCGCAGTGGGATCGCTGGATCCAGCTTTAGATCAGTAAGCAGGAAAGCGGAGTTCCCACCAGATTTCCTGCCTGGAGAGCTGTTAGGATTCATGCTAGTTCTTTAAAGAGCAGAACTGTGTACAATACTGCACTCCAAATGACCCCGTTAGGAATATAATCTTCTGCTACAAATGAGATGTTTGGGGAAAAGAAACATCGGAAAGCCAAAAGCAAAAAGAGAAAGCCAACACACGAGGCTGCTTGACTGAATTTCACCCTAAAAGTGCAGCTTTTTGAGGAGCTTTGCATGCTGCCTGTATCTCTGCTTTTGGGAAGGCCAGGAGGGGGCTTACCCACGGCCTCTTCCTCAAGGCCAGGCTCTAGGCTTGGTTCCACCCCAGCTCTGTCCCTGCCATTGGGTATTCAGCATGGTGCTGGAGGGTGCCATGCGGTGTGCATGGCAAGTCCTTTCCTTCCCTTTCTGTGCTTTGTTTCAGCACATTCTTTTTAAGGTCAGGACAAACGGGGTAGATTCTAAAGCATGAGGCAGACGTGCTTTCCAAGAGTAATTGCTCTTTGGCTGATGCACAGGAGCTCTGCTCATGCATTTCTGGGAGATGCCTGCAGACTGCTAACTGCTCTGGAAGCCTTTCAGCCTTTGCTGCCTGCAAATGGCATTATTATTCACTAATAGCCTTGGCTCCCCACGTTGTCTTTTGGTTAGTTAGCAGCTATTCTGCAAGTCAGAGACGGAAAGAGGACCATATGTTTAAATGGTAGCCAGCTACTGACCTGCAGGGAGCAAACCTGGAGGCTTTTCTCTGAGCAATGCCCACCTTTAGCTGAGGAGTGATTAGGAGGGACAGTGTCGGCATTGGGAAGTGGGGTCCATCCTGCCTTCCATGAAGCAAGCTGCTGTTTCCCAGCCAGGTCTCTGGTGAGGAGGATGCAGAGCATGTTCCTGCTGACACAGGGTGATGAGGCAGGCTGAGATAGTTGAAAGAAAGGAAACTTAATGTGGCACCTGGCCCCAGAAATCCATGGCACAGCATTTCCAGAGCAAAACGGCTACCCTTTTCAAAGCACTTAAATAACAGGTATTCATACAACTCATCAAAAGTCAAGAGGACTTCATAATGAAGTCCTTGCTGCTTTGTTGTGGGTTTTTTTCCAAAAGGTTAGGGTTCAGGTTAGTTCCATTGTTTCTTTAAGGTTACTTTCTCACCTCCTCGTTTCCTTCTGGATATTATACGATTCTGTTATTTACTGCTCAAGCAATCCCAAGAACTGCTCTACTGACATTTCATGGTATTTAGTATTGACCAAACGCTACATGATAAATCTTTATAATACTCCAGAGAGACCATCAAGGGAGCAGTTGCAAATATATACATTGCAGCATGTTGTGTTCTGGGTTAAATGAAATATAAAGTCACATCACCAGCCTGGATACTAATGGCTCTATCAGTATTTCATCATGCCCTAGCTGCAGGTATGGTGGTTGACATTAAGGCATCAACATTTGTTTATCGCTACTGATGGTAACTGATGGATCACTCTTTCCCTTGGTACATGGGGAAGAGAATGGGAACCGTGGTAACATCAGGGTCTTGCTCTGATGAATCTACTGATTCATTGCTCAGACCTCATGGGTAATGGTCAGCACTTAGACAAAGTGGCACAGACAGTGCTATGCAGTGATTCAGTGTGGTCGTACGCTGCCATCCAATACACACCTTGGAGCAGAAAGCATTCTCCAGGCTTTCTGCTCCAGGAGAAGGTTCAAGCTCTCAGAAACTTCTGGATTAGTTTTGAGTTTTGGGTAATTTATGTCCAAGTTGATTTCGCTATCGTTAGCTTTTGTACTTTCAGACAAGGTTTAATTTTCTTTGGAAGATGCAGACGTGTGTATGGCTTGATAGTACCCTGTTTATTTTACTGACTAATTCATCACTTAAAGTGCAGGCCTATAGGTTGAGAGACCAAGACTATGCGCAGTCCCATACCCCTAAATCAGGCCAATAAAAGTTAAATTCACAATGTTTGCAAGCACTTTATGCAGATAGAAAATGTCACCTTGTCTGAAATACTTTATGGCGCGATGCTGAAGCAAAAAGAAATCCCACTGTGAGAGATTAAAAAGCTTCACTAATGCTTAGCTGGGAGGCACACAGCTCTGTGCTGCCTCCTCCCCATACAGTGGGGAGGCTTTCCCGGGAAGCAGCATCTGGCTGGTGCTCTGGCTCTGTATGGAACAGCTCCAATGAACTCCAGTGCCCTCACACTGATCTGGGCATCCTTCAACCCAATCTGAGTGGGATGGACGCATGAGATGTGGTCAGACCCAGTGGTGAGGAGTTTATGGGCTGTTGGGTGAGCTGCTAGGGCTGTTGCATCAATTCAAGCTCTTGCCCCCCCACTAAACCCTTTAGTTTATTGCAGGGTTTGTTGGACAAGGGTTTGGAGAATGCTTTGAAGTGAATGGTTATGCTGGGTAAATCTTACCACTGAGTTATCAAGAGGCTTCAAGCCACTTCTGAGCTGTCTCTTGCTACCCAAGACAGAGCCACAGTGCTACAACTATGGTGGGAAGCTAGCATTTTGAAAAGCAGCTTAAAAATTACGGCAAGACCATGCTTGGAGCAACCTGCTCTAAAGGAAGGTGTCCCTGCCCATGGCAGGGTGTTGGAACTGGATGCGCTTTAAGGTCCCTCACAACCAAAACCATTCTATGGTCCTATTGTTCTATATTATAATTATTACAAAAAATGATACTAAATAATGAAAAAGAAGAGCCAAGGGGCTTTTAAAATTAATGAAAAAGCCCTGATTTGTGGGGATGGGCAATATTGCAAGGATACAGGAGGTACGGTTACCTCAGTCTCATTGGGATCGAGGTAAGAAAAACAGCAGGAAAATGAGGAACTGGGGTAGTCACACAAGGGACAGGGAACACTGACAATGGGAAAAGAAACCTCTGTTTGTCCCTGCCACAGTGCCTGGGAGAGAATCCGGGGACTGTGATGGCAATGGCAATGGCAGCCCTGCAGAGGGGCAGAATTAAAGCCCAGCAATCTTTGCCAATATTCAAACTCTGTCCGTGATTACAGTATCTCTGTTTTACAGCACCCAGCCATTAGTGACAAGCACTGTGCAAGTCAATTAATGACAATGTCTCTTTCCTTGAGATAAAATGGTTCATTCTCACCAGCGGGATGGGATGCACGAAGAGGCGAACTGTGCCGCTGCCCTTGATGGTGCGCGATGAATAGCAGCGCGGAGCCGCTTTCTTCCGGTGCAGTTGCTGGCTTTGTTGCAGATGTAAAGCAGCACTGTTTGAAGCTGTGCCTCTATAGCTGTGCTGTGCTGTCCTCCTTTGTAATGAAGACTTCTCCTTTTTCATAAGTTTTAATTTCAAAGCCATCAGGGGTTAGCTTCCTCAAGGCTACATCTCAGGCTATGAAGACCAGTGTCTTACCTGCGCTCTTCCTCTCCAACCCAATGGCCAAGGCTAGTTGGTTTTCACCTTCTATGACAATAGTTTATGGCTTTTGGCTGGTGTTTACATAGTGCCTTGTCTTTAAAACCTATTTCTAGATGCGAAGCCATTTGCTCCTGAGCTGAAGCACTCGCTGTGAGTTTGGGGGAGGTTTGTTTACTGCAGTAACCAGCTTGCTCCATATGTATTCCCATCACTCTCCCTTGCTATAACCTACAAATCTCTCCAACTTACTCAGCTCAATATTGGAGATGGTTTTTGAAGTCTCCTTTAAAGTATAGTGAGTGCCCTTTAAAATTTTCCCTGCTTTGAAAGATTCTACCTGTTCTAATGCAATTCCCTATTTTAAAGATAGGGAATAAATATCTTGGGGATGGTTGGCTCACGTACAGCTCCTATCTCTTGAAACATTAATGGTCCATGCTGTTTGATTCGTTTTGAAAGTACTCTGTTCCTGCTTTGTTTATTTAATTTCTTTTCTCTGCACTGGGACTTGCCAAAAGGAGCCATGTCTCCCCCAGACCCCCACTGCCACCCTTTCATTCGCACGTAAATGCAGCTCATTTGGTTTTAGCACTGCCAAGTTTTACTGCAGACATCAGACATGAGGTCCCTTGAATTTCAAAAATGGGTTTTAAAACCCTTTGTTAGAGAAAGAAATTCTGCATAATTCCTGGGTTTGCTGTCTGTATTTTGTGCCTTTGAAGGTTCACACTTTCCAAGCCTTCATGTATGACTGTAAGAGATTGAAACTTGGTTTGCTGTTAATAACTGCTGCATCCCCTGCAATCACACAACTCCAAGAGGGAGCCACTGCAGGAAGTGAGCCAAGTCAAATACTGCAGCTTAACAAACTCCTAAGGCTTGACAACAACAAATTCTGGCCCTGAAAATTGCCTGTCGGTTCGCCTGTAGCAGCTACAGACTCTGGGGCAACAATAAGGAAACAGCACCATGACTGTGCTCAGGGCTGCGCAAGAAAATAAATCACTGCATAGCTGCGTGCCTGCGTTAACTGCCCAAGCCTTTGCTAACACAATCTAAAAGCTAAAGCCTGACTTGGACACAACCTGAAGGGTGTATTGTCCCTTAAGGGGTTTACCAAAGCTCAGCACTGCTTTGTGTTAGAGCCAATTTTTCAGCTCTGGGGCCAAGCTTGGGTTGTTTGAGCCCCATCACTGACAGCCCTCCAGTTCGCCTGTGACTCCACTGAACTGCACATCCCTGGGTTTATTAATTGGAGCTGTCTTCCCTTTGAGCTTGTCCTGTCCTGTGGCAGGTATCCATGGCTGTTTGGCTGGGTATGACTGATGTCTCCTCTAATTCATATTGAATATCAAGAAGAGAAAAGCTAGGGGAAGAGGGAGCTGCCCTTGGCCATTACAGAATCCTGCACTTTGGGATGGGGACCCTGCTGCTGCCACGGGCTGGCGAGAGCAGGGCTGGGACCAAAGCAGTACCCACACATCTCTGAAGGGAGCACAGGAGCAAAACTTCTGCTGGTCACATATTCTGCTGCTGGGTTTGGTTTTTGCAGCCTCTTGTGCAGAAGGTGAGCGGGGGCTGAGCAGGAGATGAAGATGATTCAGTCTGTCAGAAATACGGACTGTTGTTTTCTCTGCTGCTGGGCTGCATTGATGACACCACACAGATGGTCAGGAGCTGAAGCGCAAGATGTCAGTGCCTGGTCATCTCTGCCCCATGTCTGGGTGACATTTACAGAGGCTTGCCCAGTGAAATCCTCCTGTACGTATGGTCCGTGACTGATGCCATCAACCAAAAGCACGTGGGCAGAGAATTGGAGATTGGAACAGAAGCAGGTACAGGCAAGGGCTTAACTAACCAGCCACTTTATCTGGTCAGCCAGGGCTAGCAGACAGGTCAACTATACCCCCAAAAAATCAATCAGTGCACAGAAATCCCCTTTTCTGCCTTTTATCTTTCCTACCTACAAGACATGAGATAGCAGCACAGGCTTGCTGCTTTTGTCCTTTCCTCACGCACAAGATATATAAAATATATATAATGTATAGCTAACGTATACATAAACCAGTGTTCTGTCTCAATGCATGCAGACACAGACGAAGCATGTTGCAGAGCCTGTGGGAAAATACTGTCTGCAATGGAGCTTGCTAATTATAGCAACTCTAACGCTTCCCCCCCCTTCCCAACAGCAACGGAGATCAAAACCTTTTTTTGTTTAAAATATTTACTGTAGGGCTTCAAAAATTTAATCAATGTAACGTGACGTTTCCTTGCAGCAGCCGGGTAATAAATATGCAATTAATAGGGAATTGAAATACACCCATTAGCTGTTTGCAGAGCCTCCGCTTCCCCGCTGTAAAAGCGCTTTCAGAGCATTTAATGCTCTGCCTACAGCCTGCACAGGGAGCGAAACCACCCCCTGCCTCTTGGTGGGGAGAGGACCAAGTGTTGCAGAGAAGCTCTGCAAAGTTTGCATTGGGAATCAGACTTGCTCCTGCTTCAGCGCTGTGACAAGCCCAGGCAATGGAATGGGGCAGCAGTTCCACCTGCAATTTATATCGCTCCTGACTGAGAATTGGGCTTTTGAGACTGTTGATATTGCTTCAGCTCCGCACAGCTTAACAGGTCCAGGCATGCCAGCTTCATGGATTCATGGAATCACGGAATGGTTTGGGTTGGAAAGGACCTTAAAGCTCATCCCTGTCCAGCTGGCCTTGAACACTGCCAGGAATGGGGCAGCCACAGCTTTTCTATATAATAATATAGAAAATATAGATTAATTATTTGGCTGAGTTATTATGATTTATCATTATAATAATTCCTTAGACTGCCGGCTGCCAGAGTTGCTTTAGGGGTTCAAAGGCCTCTTTGCTTTCCCGCAGTTTGGGGCAGATGAAAATCGGGGCACCCCAAGACTGCTGTAAATGGACCTTGTTCTTTGTTACCCTTTGTGTGTGCACACCTAAGGCTGTGTGGCTCAATAAGCCTCCAGCCTGCCTTGGTGCCTGTGACCACAGCAGGGCTGGACTGGTGTCCTTGTGTCAGCCAGCAGTTGCTCACGCCTCCTGTGCTTTCAGGGACGCCTTCTTACCCTCCCTGAAGGCCAAAATGTTCTCACATAGCATGAAGGGTCTGTAATATAATGTAAGAACAGGTCCAGAACACTCCATTACCAAGCAGATACTTAAATAATGTTCTACTTGTAGTAGGAGGTCACAGGAGATTTATCTGAAGAGATGCACATAGAAGGAATTAGCAGACAAGCCATTTCACAACCTCTAATACCCTCACCTTCTTAGTTGCTCAGCTGAAATGCCTTAAGGGATACGTTTTACAGGAGCTCCTAAGTGAACTGGAAACTGCTTAGATCACACAACTTATGCATTTTAAATAGCAGTGTAAAATCCTGTGCTTTACAAAAGCACACTGTTGTACCGAGCAATAAAAGACAGGCTCTGAGTGGTGATGCTGGAAAAGTTGGAAGTACAATAGGAGGGAAAAACCTGCACATACGGCAAAACAAATCTGTGACTTCCTAAAGTTTATGATTAAAATTTAAAGATTGTTCAAATTCTATTCCCCATCGCTGCTGCTCCCTGGGCAAGAAGAGACAGAGAGAGACTGACCTTGAATAATTAAGCAATCTGTGGCACCAGATCAATTGCTCGTATTGGCAGAACTCCACAATCAGGCATTTTGAAATGCAAGTGTCAAAGAGCATGTAACTATGGGGCTTTTTGGTGCAACACAGCCAATATAAAGGAGGAGAGGTGAAGAGTGAGAGAAATAGATTAGATTGTGGAGTTTTGAGTGCTGGGGAGTGATGGGAAAAGTTTCCATTTCCTATCTCTAACAGGGACAAACTTGCGGCTGCCACAAACCCAAAATGCTCTGTAACCTTGCTGGAACAAGCTGAATGTCTCCTGAGTGACTTTAATCCATCACTGGTTCAGGAACAGACCCTGAGCAAGTACCAGTCAACAGTTTAATTGAAAACAAACTTTGTAAATCCAGGGAAGCATCTCTGTTCAGCAGCAATTACTAAATGAGCTCAAAAGTGCCTGAATCCAGGAAAAACAGACCCAGACGTTGTGGGCATTTTTGCTGTGTTCCTGCACTCTCTAGCGTTAAGGTGACCCACCAGAATGGAATGTGGTGAATTTCATAACAGCCAAGAAAGGCTTTGTTTTAATGTTAGCCAAGTAAGACCTTGTATTAATTTCAGGAGCCATGGGAACTCCTATTTAAATCTCATCCCAATCCCTCCAGCGCAAGCGTGTACGTGGAAGAACAGCATCAGGCAGATGCGATAATCACTGTGCTCCCAGTGCAACTGTCCTAGAAGATGCCCTTGACACTGGCATTATTCCTAAGGCTCTCTGCCAGCCACTGCTATCCAAAATTCAAGACCCCTTAGGTGGTCTTCCATAGAAAAGCATAGCATGCAAAGAGGATTTTTCACGCACAATGGCCTGAGAACCCATGTACCCCTGCCCAATGGTCCTTTCTAGCCACAAGGAAGGTGGTAAGATGTTGGCACAGCCATCAAAAGGCACCAGGGACTGTTCCCTCTTGCAGGGTGGCCTATGCAGTTGAGCCAAAGGAGGAAACCACATGATAACGAGGGAAGGGAGAAGACATGGCCATTTCACTGCCAGTTCCATAGCTTCCATAGCAAGTTTTGTGGTGCCTGGTGTTTTCCAAAAACCTCCAGGCCCTGGAGTCCTGTGATAAGACAACATTTGCTTCCCTAGATCTAGTTTTAGAGCTCATAGTGAGTTACACTGTCCAGTTTTCTCAAGCATATCTTATGGCTACAAATTCCAGGAGAAATCAAAATGAGCCCAAATATGTTTAAAACCGAAGACCATTGATTCTTAAACCAAGTCATTATCTAAAAGGGTTTTTAATCAATACACAGGATGACCACTCTGCACTGGTCTGAAGACCTGGCTTCAAGTAGAGCTCAGGGCAAGGAAGAGAGCATGCTTCTGGACAGCTGCTGGCCAAATGGTTTGGGAGGGAAGGAAGGAGGGGGACATCATCTTCCTCATGTTCTCCCAACCCTTGGTTGTTCTTTCCAGGTACAAGGCGAACCATGCACCCACTCCACTGTGAACACAAAGGAAGGCAGCAATGAGAAGAGACAGAAGAGTTCCTCGAGACTTACAGGGCCAGCTGCTACACCATCCCCGTACTACTCCAGCTCCTACTAATGCTGGTACGTTACAAGCCTTTCAGTGCCTTTGTTCTCCTCTTTCTATTTCATGGGCTTTTGGTTCACACAGCTTCTACGATGGAGTGAAAGGGAATCAGCAGCCCCTGCTCCCCTCCTCATTGGAAATGCTTTGAAACTTTCAAAGAACCCAACTCTTTCCCCACATCCCTGTGTTAATATGCACCGACTCTGCTCTTGATGCACTCCATTGTAAATGATGTATGAAATGAAATCTCCTCGCTCGCCTAATGCAGAGAAGAAAGGCTCTGTAGGCAATGCTACAGCATCCCCATCCAGAGAAAAAGGCAGCGAAACCTCTTCCTCCCTATGAACAGGGCTTTTTTTACGTTGTTGCTCTTCAGTGTTGGTGTTCCTCCCTTTTATTTCTTTCCTGAGAGAAGGGATTTGAATTCAGATTTCACAGAAAAACCCAAAACCACTTACATGTATTTCTAAGCCTTTTGCAGCAATTGTGTGACTGTTCCCATCCCCTCATGAGAGGGAATAGCAGCGGTAAACTCATTAGACCCGCAAAGCAGCAGAGAGAAAAGAATGGCTTAAAACTTGAAGGAGGAAAGAGGCCGGGTGCATGGGGGAACGGCAGCGGGTGCGAAGCTTGATCTGGATTTGAGACCTCCTTCCAGTTTTATGTGGAGCTGTTTCAAAACCAGAACATGTCAACAGTCTCCAAAGGGAAAAGGGATCAACACGGACCAGGAGCTATCACAGCGGTAAACCCTGAAGGTCGGTGGTATAAAGCAGCAAATGCACCATGGGCTGTTTCCAAGGGGCCGGCCCAGATGATGGATTAGTTGAAGGCAAAGGGAAAGTCACTGGAAGGGAGAGTGAAGAAGGTGAATGAGACCTTGCAGGAGGCACAGAGAGAGTTTCTGCTAGTGATAAATAGTCATGTACTGCTCGTGAAACCCAAGATGGAGCAGCCTCAGCAGCTCCTGCATCAGTGGGACCCATGTGTCCTCTGTGTGTGCGCTCCCAGTCCACCCCTATTTCCCTTGTCCTGCTTTGGCCAGGCTGAGGACAGGCAGGGTTAGAGCCTCTCTTCAGTGCTTCGACCAATGCCAGTGCAAGTCAGAAAGCTGGTCCCTGCTCTCCCCACATCCCCAACATACCTCATCCTCTCCAGTATGACATTGATGCTATAGAGACCACCAGGCAAAGCTTTGCAAGAATAAGAGAATAACGAGCTGTGCAGTGTGAAACCAGACACAAGGATGCACCTCTTAGGCCAGCTGATGGTCCCTATAGTGATGGACTTCATCGATTTCCTCTGGCAAAAGCAATGTAGCCAGGCACTGACTGCCTTTGTCAGTGACAGAAGCCCCATCTTTTGGGCTGCCACACATTTGGCCTGTGTTCCCAATGCTGCTTTTGCATGGTATAGGCACTGAGCTCTGTTTTCCTTTGCCATGCAATGCCTCCTGCACACTGCCATCACAACAGTGCTGCCACAAGCACTAAACTCAGCTTAGACCTTATAAAGCTTTAGTAAACTTCTGGGGATGACGTTACAGCTGACAGATGAGCCACCTTGATGGCTTATTAGATGCCGTTAGCCGCCTTTGCTAGACTTCATGTTACTAATGAGTTTTAGGGGCTTTGCTCTCATTTTTCTTCCCCTTCTGCTTGTTCTGAGCAGCGACTTTCAGAATGACAAACCAAAATGCTTCGAGGCAGCAGCTGGAGCTTGAAATTAATAATAAAAAGAAGTAGTTGAGCTGATGTTTGGTTGCACAGTCACGCTAGCAAATGTGTGTGTTTCGTAGAACCGTAGTACTCACAACATGCTTTGCATCCCCATTTTCCAAGGAGCTGCTGCTGAGCTGGCACATCAGTGCTGCCGTAGGTGAGCAGACAAGGGTCTCAGGGCTGGAAACAGCCAAGAGTTCAACAACAGGCTTCCCTGGGCACTGGAAGTGGTGACAAATAGAAACTGCTCCATAGCAATGATTTCCCCTTTGCCTGGCTTGGTGCTGACCCTGCCCTGCCATTCACGTCACCCTGCACATCACTGTGCTGCTCACTGCAGGGACATTGCATCCACCAGCCCCCAGAAACCCATCTTTATCAGCATACCACAGACTTGCTGCTACACCTGGAATAAATCTGTCCTTTCTAGGTGCAGGAAGGTAAAAATCTGTGTGAAAGTCTTTAAAATGTAAATCTCAAACCCCCTAAACCCTGTGAATAAGGAAGCAGTTGTGGCATGGGTTCAGCTGCAGCTGACCTCCTTCCTCTCCTTTATTCATGAAGTTAACAGCAAAAATATCCATGTTTATCTGCGAATGGCACCATTATTTCATAAAGCTGCTTTATTTCCCTTTCTCTCCGTGTCAGAAAAATTCCCCAACATAAACTGAACATTTACTGCAGGCAGATTTTCTTCTCATTGTTCAAGGATAAGATGTGAATGGGAACGGCAGGAGGCCAGCTATTCTCTAGCTTTATAAAGTGAAAACGATATTCTGAAGACGATCAAAACCAGTAGCAAGTATTCAACCACTTCCATGATGTGTCACATTCTTTTGGCTGCAGAGAGGTGACAGCAACACAGCACATCAGTCCTTGCGAGCAAAATGAGGTGCAACAGTTTTTAATCAAACTGTGCTCAGGGAACAGAAAGCGGAGGAAAGCAAACAAGTAATAAGAGTGATTCTCAAGCAGGTTTACTTGAGCTGTGATTAATAATAATAACAATAATAATCTCTCCTATTCCCAGACTTTGTCTTCTTCGCTACTACTTTTGAAGCAGTGCCATCTTATAAAAAAAACCCTTATTATTCCCTCCCTATGACTTTGACAAGGACAAATCTGACAACTAAATAGCAAGGGTGCTCCTAGCTGGATGGCTGCATCATTTAACGCTAGGGAAAGCTGATCCCCTCTGGAGCTGCTCTGCAGCCTGCTTCTGGTTACCCTTTTGCAAATGCATCAAAACAAACACATCCAGGAGTTAAACCTCCAGGAAAACACACACGGCATTTCCTGCCTTGTAAATTCCTCCTTTCAGGGCATGGACGTATTCATGACGTAGCCATCCTTCCTCCTATTTGGTACCACAGGTGGTAGCTCAAGCAGGATAACACTGCTGGAATAAACATTTCAGGAGGCTCATCCTGGAAGCTGTTAACTGTATAGTAGCTGCTCTGTCTGGAGGGAGTTTGCTGCTTGAGTGATACTGATTGACAGGCAGGTTAGTGCAAGGTGGGCAGGGGATGCTGATCGTGCTGCTCTCCGAGATAGGGCATAGCATTAAGGAGCCTGTCCCTGTGCTGACAATGTGCCCTGACTCCGTGACCCAAGACACATGGGAGCAGAGCTTTGCTGCTCACGGGTGTTCCTGGCCACCAGGAGCCTGCCTTTTTCAGTCCAGAAGCACAAAGCCAAGCCGGGCAGGTTAACCCAGCACTGCACTAACCCAGGAGAATGCTGGGGTGACACTGAATAAATCACAAGCGAGGTGTGGATCAGTACCCAAACAGGCAGGAGACAAGTCACTGCAGTTGCAGAGACGGATCCAGGGAGTTGGCTTTGTAAACAGAGCTTCAGGGGCTGTTCATGTCACACAAGCCTGAAAGGATGCTGCAGGGACAGCAACCATTTTAAGCCCATAAAATTCATGCAGACAAAGCTGACGAGGACCTGAACACTCCCTGCCCACAAGTCACCACTGTCATCTCTGTGTGTGGGGTTCATATCTGCAGAAGGAGCGGATTGGTGCAGAGCATCTCTCACGATGCCATCCCTGCACACACCAGACATCCCCCACGCAGGTGACACTGCCACTAACCTCATGTCAGGCACATCAAGTTGGATTGAGCCCAGAGGGTACAGTCCAATTATAAAGAAAACCTCAGAGAAGGCTTAGAGCTGGAGAGGGGCACACAACAACTTCACGTGCAGTTGCTCAACCAAGCCCATAAGCTTTGAAAACCCCATTCCATGCTAATAATAATCATTAATCAGTTATTTAAAGTCATTCACGTGAAAAGCTATGAGCCTCGTTTTTTTGGAGCTGGTATAAATCAACCTTATAGGCAAAAGAATAAATACAGGGAGACAGCTGTACAGATCACACTGTCACACCAATCACTGCTTAAAAGCACACACTGTAAATAGCAGACAAAATTCACCCCCAGTGGAATGCCATTGACTGCATGGGCTGGAGCTGCTGCAGGGATAAATTGGCCTATCAAAAATACATAAAAATTCAGAAATGAAATTGAGTGACGTGCGGGAGTGATTTATCACAGCTCTGCCACTTAACATGACGTTATCACTAGCGAACCCACTAAATATTATGGGCTCTCTTAGGATTCCTAAGGGGACAAACAACAAAGGAGGCAGCAGCAGTTGGATGGGGCAGGAGGGGATGCACACACCAATCCAACGGACAGGGCCAACAGCTACTCACCCAGTCCTGAGCCGAGCCTGGACACAGATGTGTGATGTGGGGTGTCAGCTCTCAACAGCACCATCTGCACATGGTCACGCGTGTTCCCAGCACACAGGAGCACACAGCATCAGCACCAGACCCAGCAGTGTCTTGTGTCACAGATAGGAGAATAAAGTCCATCGAAACATGTTGCTTCAGGAGCCCACTGTGTTCATCCAATCTCTGTTGTAGCATCCCAGCTCTGTAACACCATCATTGCAGCGTTGCTCTAGCTAGTTTTCCATCTTCAGCAGCTCCAGCTTGAGAAATGAACCTTGCAGAGAGTGGGAGGGAGAAGAGACATCTCTTTTTGTGACTCTCATGGTGTTACCATCATCTCAGACCTTAAGAAAATCATCAGGCTGCTCCACCAGCAGTAGGAGCCGAGCATGTGGTGGTGCCTGAACAGCTGAGTATGGTGTTTAGCTACAGTAGGAGTCGTTAAGCTCGGTGCATGGGCTCATCAGGGAGTGTTGCACAGACATTATGTATCACAGTATGTATTTAATGACAATAATCATGTTTTCATGGAGATGGGTCTGAGGAATTCTGCCCTAGTGTGGAAGAGTCCAAACTCAGCAGCTCTGCTCAGGGACCTGGACTCAGGCAGATGTACAGCTCAGGATGGCTTCAGCTATGGTCCAGCCTTGCCAGTGCATCCTGGCCAAGTCAGAGCACACCAGAGGGGTGGGGATGCAGAGCCAGGCTGCTGGAATCAAAGCAGCAACCACTGTTTTCTCTTGGAAGGAAAAAAAACATCCACCACAACTTGCTAAATTGCCTTACCGGGATTTGATTATTGCAGATATCGGGCAAGGCAATGCCAGTCAGAGATCATTTGTGGGAAGCAATTTTAATAGGGATATCAATATAAATAAATAGAGAGATTTTTCCCCAGTGTGCTTCCACGCTTGTGTTGAAAGGCTCTTTTCATTACTCTCACAACAGCTGTTGATCATGTTCTCCTGTTCTCTCACACAGCATCCGTGGCCGTGGCACGTGGATGCACTGACTTCTGACTGCACACACCGTGCTCTGGTCCAGCAGCTTCGCAATTTCCCTCTTCCTATTCTCTTTTAAATTGTTAAAGGAAGAAGCACAAACAGAAACGCTGCCCCTTCAGAGACACTGATGGGGAGATGGGACCCAGTGTGGGGATGGGTACCCCATGTCCTCCGCAGGGGACTGTCAGGGACCACAGGCACGGCTACTGGCATATAAATGGGTCACATCCAGCCCAGGCAGCCGCTGAGCCTTCCCTTGATGTGGTCACAGGCTTTCACCTCCAGGAGATGGGGCAGGAGGAGCTGTTTCGTGTAATTGAAGTGCCACGATGCATTAGTCTGGAGATGTAAAAGAATAACAACTGCATCTTAAAGCATGATAGTTAATTTATTGTTGCACAACTGAAAGGCAAAGTGTAAGATGTTTTTTTTCCCCACCCTGGGTAGATTGTTATAAAACAGATACATTAATTTGACTTTTCCCCCCACCCACAGCTATAAAACCGGGAATCTCTCAGTAGACTCAAGGAGAGAACTGTGGGTGTCATGATGACTTATGCCCTTGAAAAACCTCACCAAGAGTTTCCTAGCAGGAGCTGCGAACAAACCAAATCGTGTTACTCCTTAGCAGTGCAATAAGCAACAGTTGTCTGGGCTTTTGTCCCTTTCTTGCTCAAGAATCCCAAAGCATTTTCCATGCATCTAGCAGGCCTTGTAGGCAAGAGCTTTAATCCCCATGCGGCTGAAGGATGCACCGAGGTAACAGAACTTGGTGCAACTTAAATACATGAACAAGCAGCAAGCAAGAACACAAGTTTTCCTCCCAGCAGTCGCCTAACCCACAAGAGGCTTTTTGCTTTGACACAGAGCCACGCAGAGCGTTATTTGCTTTTACATCTCTCTCCCCTCCTGACCACACCTTATTCCTGATAGAAACAAAACCACCACAGAAATGGCTGATTTCCTGGGAGAAGTACAGAGAATGTGAATTGCTTCTCAGCTCTTTCTATTTCAAATCTCTGAGGACAGCGTCAGGACATGGATTGCACGTGCCTGGGTCTGATGTCCCACCGGCACAGTAGGTCTTGTGCTGCCCCTTGGGTACTGATGTGGTTTGGGTGCTCTCTATATAGCATTACTTGGGTGTGGAGAGGAGTTGTCCCTGCTCCCATAAAGCTGGGGACTGTGTTTCCACATTGAGGATGCTCGTAAGGAGCTTATGGCCATCCTACCTGCATTGCCTTCCCTCAGCACTCAAATAACCACAGCCCAGATCACATCAAGGCAGTTGCCTCTTCTTAATATGAGCTTCTGGGCAATGCTGCATCATAACTAGAAGAATGAAAAGAAACATAAAGAACTGAATGAAACAACAAAATTAAAATAGGGTAGGTTGAGTGTGGACATAAGGAAGAAATTTGTTATGCTGAGGGTGGTGAGACACTGGCACAGGTTGCCCCAGAGAGGTGGTACATGCCCCATGCCTGGAAACATTTCAGGTCAGGTTGGATGGGGCTCTGAGCAACTTGATCTCATTGAAGATATCCCTTCTTATGGCACAGTGATGGGGCTAGATGAGGTTTAAGGGCCCTTTCCAACCCAAACTGTTCTACCATTCTATGGTAAAACCTGCATGCATTATTTCTTTCATGATCAGATTCTATCTTTCCAAAAACCAGGTATATCCATCCAGCTCCTGCGTGGCAGACAACCACAATCCATTAGCATCCAGAGATGCTTTGAAATGTTAGTGAATCATTTCCATGCCCAATGGTTTATGCTACTGATCAAATCTGACATACAACTAGCCTCAATACCTAGACCTTATTCACAGATGGAAATGTTACCAGGCTCGGATTCAAAAAACAGCTTAATCAAGAGGGGGCTGTTAAGTTAAAGACAAAGTATTTTTCCAAGTTTTGATTATTGGCTGTAGGTGACAGGAAACTGAAAGATGCTGATAATCTGTGCGTGAAGTAAAAGCAGCGTTGAAGTTACAACGCATCACTGGAGGGTTTGGGATAAGGGTAGGCCCTTGGAATACATTTCAAAATCAGACCCTGAATCCTGAAGAATTCAGCCAGATATAAAAGGTGATAGCATGGAAGCTGAGCTGGAGGCTCTTTTGTGGGGCTCTGCAATCTTGACCCTGCCTCCTTTGCGCCCATCAGTATAGGGGCTGCATCTTACAGCATCACCTGGCTGTTAAAAACTGGCTGCAAATTGGACACAGTGTGGGAAGCAAATATAGCAACTTTGTCCATAATGGAAGTTTTCCCAGCATTAAGAAGCAAATAGCTTCAGAAAAGGACAATTTGGGTTCTGTATCCATTGTAATTTTATAGGATTGCGGCAAAACAACTGCAGAACCCAAAGCGACACGTTTCCTGCTTCTCTCAATGTGGTTAGAGTTCAGCAGAAAATGGGATACTAAATTAAAGAGAGCTATCACAGGCTGAGTTTTCTCCTTCAAATATATAGTTATACACAAGTATACATTCATGCATAACCACAGCTACGTCCCCACAGCCCCTATGTGCGCAGTGAGCCACTTTCCCGCAGAAGAAAGATATTTGGGATGCTCTGCTGTGACATTTATTGACGAAAGTCCCCAAGGAATTGCACCTATTCTTTTTGGTATTACCCGTGTAATGCAAGATATAAAATTCTCAGTAGATGTTCTAAGTTTGTATTTAATAGACCTGGAGGCTCTGAGTGCCTTTTCACAGATTGCGTTCCAGCTGTCTGCCGATATTTGAATGTGCAGGTCTCGGTCCCATGCTGTGCAAACAGGCAGCCTCCCACACATTTTGTGTACCAGGAGTAATTTATGAGTCTATCTATAAAGGAAATAACAGTGCGTTAAGAAGGGGTTATGTAAAGCTCTGAGATTGAGAAGTAGCTCGGTTAACTCGGTACAACTTCCCAACATCACTGTTATGTTTCAGCTGATTTACAAATACAGGAGGCCTTCAGCTGGTGATTCATATTCCTTCTGAAGCAGGCAGGGAGGGGGGGAAGTATAATAACTGTCTCTGCATAAATCTCGTGTCACTAAAAGGCTCCTACCTTGAAACCTCATATTCATTAACCATCTTTTGCAAATACGAGTGTCTGAATTGAACTGCAAGTCCCAAGACACTGTGGGATATTCTGGTACCAACCAAATAGAGGGGAAAATAAAATGAGAGGCACTGCCATTTATTTTCAATCTCATGCCACAGGGATTTCTTCCAAATTGCCATTTAATGCAGATTCTACAGGCAATGCATTGGAATCTGCAGGATAAAAACCCACGTGGAGCACCCGGCACCCCTGTCAGGAGCAGTGGAGGAGCAGTGGGGCTGCACTGGGCGCATCCTGCCTGCCCCTATGTTGAAGAGAATGCCCCAACACTGCATACAGCGATCCAGGCTCTGTTTGATCAAAATAAACCCATTGATTTGCCTTCCCCACGAGGACACCAGCCTCTAGATACCAACGACTTGTTTTGAAGACCTGTCTGCGAACCATTTCAGTCCTGCTTTGCAAAGGCAACTAGCAGATAATGGGGTCTGAATAACAAAACCTTCCCTAATTACAGAGCAGGTCGTATTTAGCAGCCTCACATCACTCCTCAATTGCAAACAAGGCACAAAATGCAAAAGTTGCAAGCCACTCAGCCTAACAAGGGCAGCATTATTTATTTAATGTCCCTTAGAACATGAATATTTAAAGTAGAAAATGACCTCTAAACAGAACAAAGTTATCAAAATCCATATGTGCCACCTCTCCACCCAGAGGGCAAGCTGAGTTTGCTGCTCAGCTCTGGTCAAAGGGGACCAGAGCGGAGGCTTCATCCTTCATCTCAGTAGTTGGCAACCCAGCCATCCTTGTGGAGCTGACCTACAAAACATCTTTCTACAGATCTGCCTGTAAACCATTTGTGTTGGTCATCAGCTTGTAGCTACTCACAGGTGATAAAGTGGGAGGAGGCAGTACCTGGCACTGGCCGGATGTCCCACACTTGAGACTGTTGCTCAGAAATGTCCCCAGAATGATGCAAAAGAGGCAGCAGTGTCTGAAATTCCACTTGAGCAGCTTGCTCCAAGCCCTGTGTCCAACCTGGCCTTGAACACTGCCATGGATGGGGCAGCCACAGCTTCTCTGGGCACCCCCTGACAGCGCCTCAGCACCCTCACAGGGAACAGCTTCTGCCCAAGAGCTCATCTCAGTCTCCCCTCCTTCCTTCCCACTTTACCCCAATCTAGTGTCAGCATCAAACATTTCTACTCTCACTAAATATTCTATTCATTTCTGTTCTGTTTTCCTTAAATCCTTCCGTTTTCTTGAGGCTGCCACTGGCATCTTATGCACCCCTTTTGGAGGCATTTCTGTACAAAAGAATCTCAGGGACAAAGACCCAAGAAAGCAATTCTTCCCCAAACCCACCAATTGGTTTGATTTGAAGGAAAAGCCAACTGTGGGAATGGCATTTTTACTACATTTCTCAGCCAACAGCATTGCTGCTCTTGTGGGGTTTCTTAGTGGCTTTGGGAGTATCTTTGAGACCTACAATAGGGGGAACACCATCACCACCATCTGCATGGGGTTGTGCCATGTCAGACAAATGGATCCACATGGATCAGGCTCATCTAGAAATTAGGCATAATAATGTTTTCCTACCTTGCATGCCCTTTACAGGAGATCTTCATTAGCCCTGGGAGGCAATCAGAACATCCACGTGATGAGTGCTGTATAAAGCTGTCTGTGCCATGTGCCCGTCAGCCAGCCAGCCTGAGCCGAGTCCTCCCCTCTTGCCTCTTATCACACAAGCAAGACAGACCAAATATAAAAGCCAAGGAACTGTCTGCCATTTTCTTTGGTGCTTTAGCCACTGGGACTCAAGCTTTGCCAACTGTTTGCACCTAATGTTGCAACCAGCACATTTCAGCTTCAGCTTGTGAGATTTCTGGCATTTCACTTGAAAAGATGCTGCGTTCCTAAAAAAAGCTCTTTTTGCAATGGAAGCTTCTCACGGAAAAAAAAAAATGATTCACACCCGTTTTTCACCAAAGTGTGCTGAAAGCAGGGTAAAAAGAGCCAAGGAAGAAGCAGCAAGCAAGCAGTGCTGGAAAGCTCCTCAGGGAGATGAGACCCTGGCTGGTGCGCGGCAGTGTGATAGTGTGATTTGCTTTGGTACCTGCTTTGTGGAGCTGGGACCTTCCCGAGTTTCTCCATCTGGTCAAGAAGAGGAAGAGCTGAAATAATCATTGCCAAGTTGCAAGGCTTGAAACTAAATCTTCCCCTCTTCAGGGTGAATGCATCACTTTGGTGCAAGGATGGTTGTGCCACCCAGCAGAGTGACTGGACCAGGCTGGGCTCTGGGATGGCTCCGTTCTGGTCTCGCTGGTTTCCAACAGCTCCTCCAGGGAAAAAGCACTTTCCAGATGTGTTTTCAGCTCAGTGACTGAAATCCCAACTCAAGCAGCCCCTGCCCTGCTCCTCACACTTACAGCTCAGGGCAGAAAGCAGCTCCCTGGGTGCAGTCCGCCACCAGGCCAGCCTGAAAGATGGAAATCAAAGAGGATGAGAAGTAGATTCATTATAGACTGATTAATCCAGGAACAGAGTCCTGGACAAAGGCTGATGACATTCACTTCAGGATAATTTTGCAGTAAATATGAGGATTCACAGAAGTAAAAAAGCAGTTGGGAAGAGATGATTTTTTTTGAAGCACAAATGTAGCTCATTTCTAGACCCCCTCCTCCACATATCAATTAATGAAGCAAATCATCTGTCTGAAGCAAAGATGTGGGAGAAAACCACAGTTATCTATTTGAGCTACAAAAAAATTCAAGGATTTAAAATGAAACATGTAATTAGCCTGTAGGACTCTCTGCTGCAGGTTATTGAGGCAAAGAAAAAACCTCACTAACTTTCAGAAAAGGACTCGACAGCTACAAGAATAGCTTTTGCTGCTCTACAAAAGAGGGGGAAGAGCTCATCTTGTGGAGACAGGCAGGTCCAGCCAGAGCCCTAGGGTTTGTAGTTCTGCCCCTACACAGTCTCCAGCTGTTAAGCCATTTTGCCTGGGTTTGTGTTCTTTTCTTGCATTTAATTTTACTGTTGTTTTTATCTACTTACACGTGCAGAAGCATCTCACTGCCCACTGGCAGCAGGAGCTGCCCGACTTTCCCTGGACCATAAGGGAAATTGGGAGAGTGCAAACATCAGCGAACAAAACCCTTCATATGTCGGGTTCTGTGTTGATGCTCTCCAGTGATTGTGAGCGCCGAACCTCTATCAGAGATGCTGGCTCTGCGTCCCCTGATATCAGACAATCAACAGATAGCAACAACACAATACCCGACATATGAGGGGTTTCATTCACTGGTGTTTGTGCTCCTCTGATTGAAGGCAGGCAAGCAGCACTACACATGGCTATTTTCATCAGCCCCCGGTGCTGCAGGACACATAGCTGATGAACACCAGCTGGCAGAGGGAGGACGTGTTCCCACCAATTAGCTGTATGATGATGCTCCGCAATCTCCTCTGCAGCATCTGGTGCTGGCCACTGGCAGACTGGGCTACGGGAGGAATCGGTGCTCTGCTGCACTGTGGCAATGCTCATGTTATTAAACTTTAGATGAAATGAGGAGTTCAATGTCAAATCTACAAGCCCGGCCAAAAACTCAGCAGTTGCTGCATATATAAACTCATACAAGGGTTAATATTGCTCTGGACAAGGCTAGCATTAGCTTTCAATAGATGAAGCACAAGAACATCCCTTAGCAGGAATCTTTTTTCCCAAAGATTACCATAGCATTATTGTGAAATACCTGTGGGCCACATCTAAAAATCCCTCTTCATCATAGCTATGTATTTGCAAATGCAAGAGACCCCAGGCAGGACAGGCACCACTTATCTTCCACCAAGATCTATACCTAGCCTTAAGCATGTTTGGTCGCCTCTTCCTGCAACAGTGCAGAAGCCATTGGAGGGAGCTGGAATGATTTTTGTGTGCTCTCATACTGCTGAAAACCCAAAGCAGAAAGAAAGCTCCTGCTCGGTGCCTGCTGGTCTTTCAGTGCCTAAAGGGGCTGCGGGAAACCTGGAGAGGGGCTTCGGACAAGGGATGGAGGGACAGGACAGGGGAATGGCTTTAACTGCCAGAGGGGAGACTGAGATGAGCTCTTGGGCAGA